>JAIKVB010000916.1:0-17747 GCA_024679045.1 Phytophthora brassicae
CGACAGCTTTCAAGTAGGTTTAACATGCAACAGGTCGACCAGTAGATTTGCAACAGATATTAATTAGCACCCGCTCTTGTGTACCCCATGCAGGCGCTTCCAATTGATTTTTCCTGTTCTTAGGGCTCCATTCTCGAAGTAAATAGTGTGACAGCCCAGCCACCGTAAGGCACGAAGATTATAGTAGGCAAATAAGCGTATCGATTCGCACCCGCAGTGATAATTCCATGTCGAAAGAAACCCGAAACTGGCAGGAGTAAACTAAACACTTTTCGGTGAAAAACGTTCCAAACCGCAAAAACGACTAACATTACAGACAGTAAACACTCCGGATTGGCCAGAGAGTAATCTCCCGGGCGAACTTGATAGTGTGGACGTATTTTTGACGGCCACAGACAATGACGCAAGACCCAAATTGGAGCTATGCACGCTTTCAGCACGCGTTCATTCAGAGAAAAATCAACTGCTTCTGGATTCTCTCCTTCGATATTCGAAGTGAAAGTAACAACGACAAATGTCAGCAGAATTGCAAGGGATGGCAGCTTTTTAAATATTCGAAGTGAAAGTAACAACGACAAATGTCAGCAGAATTGCAAGGGATGGCAGCTTTTTAACAGCGTATGAAAAGAGGAGTCTTGGGGTGATCGACTGCTGACGAGATGAAAGATGAAGATACACCCAAGCATCCATAAGGAAGAAACCTGTGGGTAAGAGTATAGCTATGTTTTTTGACAGCAAGGCACATAAGTATAAAACTGGCAAGCAAGTCACGATATAAGATCTCCAACTTCTAGCTGATATACAAGCCAAATAGTTTCGCTTACCTGAAGAAATCACAGAGTTCCGTGTGGTACCGACAATGACGTGGAGTAACAGCTTCGTCTCGTTCGTTCTGTTGTTGTTCAGCAAATTGTTTAAGTTTTCATGAATGTCTTGTACATGAACGAGAAGTGCCAAATAGCTGAAAAATGCCGCAAGAGTGTACGGTTGCGCTGATGGCCACGCCACGACTTCGACATGAATCGGGTGGACAAGAAACACCGCTGTGCTCAGACAACAAGCGTGAAAGTGAAGACGACTTGTATCCTCTCTCGCTCGTAGCTTGCTAGTTGGTCGCTCTAACTCTGTTAACATGTAGTCGATATCCAGCACCAACGCAGATACTTTTGCCAACACGAATCCTGCTGCGAAATGGATGATAATTGAGACTAGTCGAATCCACCAAGCATCTAGACCCACGATCTGTACCACTACAAACTTAAGCAGCCATCCTAGCGGCTCGTACACATTGAGTTTCACCATCGTAAACATCTCGTACAGCGTCTGGAAGCTCCAAGATCCGATTAGAATCTCATTCTCCACGAAGTTGGAGCGATCGTCCCAAATATACAAGAAATCCCAGTCTCCCGAGCCTCTAGAGGTTAATAGTGGGGACAAGTAGATAGCCATGACAGTGCCACATAGTAAAGCGACGCTATGTCCCCAAGACAGCAACATTTTCAGTTGAAAATAGCGAGTGACTTATCAAAGAGCTCAAAAGATACCATGCTTGTGATTGGTGGAATGTTGATATGATAGGGTTAGGGGAAACTTGATAGACGAGATGTAGCCATTCGAGGGAGTACAGACAACGACGGTGAAACTCGACCCCCCATCAACATCTATTTTCCATACATCTGTAGGAAGGTCATAAAGACAAAAAAACTCGACCCCTTTTACGATCTCAGTTGCCATTGGCCAAAACTAAAAAATGCAACCGGAAAAGTAAATATTGCACAAAACTAATACCAACTGACACATCACTGGAAGATTGAAAAGCGCATGTATTTTTTTAAGTATCTACACCATCACTTCCGGGTCCTTCGGCTTCCATCGTTTAATGAATGCAACAATGGCGGGAAGTTTGGTTTGGCACCAGCATGGCGTGCTGTCCAGCAAAGTTAAAGATCGCGCTTATTGGCTAAAATTAATAAAATGTCACTTCTTTTATACTTGAGTTTAACCTTAGACTGTAGGGGGGTCGAGTTTTTGTGGGGGGTCGAGTTTCACCGTCGTTGTCTGCAGTTCGGATCGTTAGACAAACAAACCTTTTTCTATTGCCGCAACTACCAATCAGTATTTCACATCGATACGTCTGGCAATAATTGGTCAGTCGACGTATGATTCGGGCTTTAACCGCAGAGCTAATGTAATTCTAACGTTACGTAAACACCGAAGTCTCGGTAGTTGAGCGACACATTATTTTGATGAACCGAATGCTTACCCACGTCGTGGACTAGTTCGGAAAAATGCAAATGTATCGATTTCATTTAGCTGCGTTAGTCTAATAGATGAAGCAGCTATCAGTTCGCATGCTTTATTGTCGAAATAGTCGCACTACCGGTAGCGGATGATTTAAAAACAAACAATTTTCGGCTAAAAAATATTGTAAATGCTGCAATATCGACGGTGTCTGTCGCAATTTTCGACTGCATTCATGAGCTGACTTTCAATGATAATCACTTCACTTTCGGTTGCCCATTCGCTGTTGACGCTCCAGTGCGGCGGTCACGAGTCGGCTAAATTCACTCTTAAAGACGTTGGGCGTGTCAAACGTAGTCGCGACAACACGTAAGTGGCTTGGTAAGCGCGACTTGGACGCCAACGGAGTTGCGATGCTATTGCTGACCGTTGAGTGCTCAAAAACAAGACACTGAGAGCTTTCCAAGCCAGAATTTTGCATGAACCACTCGTACCTGATCGTTATCGCAACAATCACAAAAGTACTTGAGCTTCGAGTATTTCAATAAACATTCACAGTATTGCCACGAACCATAACATCGCCTCGCTCTCATGAACGTGCGACTCTGGGTTGTAAACGAGGATAACTCCGTCTACATCCTTCATGACGGCCGGCCAACACGCTTCGTAGCTGCAAAAAAAAAAAATTCCAGTGAGAAACAATTAGCATGAACAGTAAAATTCGTAAAAATCTGAAAAAGTGTACTTCTGGTCGCCTGATACATCCCAAAGCTCAACATTTGCTTTGGCCTTTTCCAATTCGAGGATTCGTACGCCAATTGTCGGTTGGTAGCGTTCCTGTCCACCAAGTCGGTCCGAATGCTCTGCAAGGAAGTTGGCGACCTGGAAAGCAGAGTACAACGAAGACATCAGTACATGTATCATCTAAGTCGATTGCCATCTAAGTGAATTGCAGTTCATTTCATTAACGCACGGTGGATTTGCCGGCCTCTTTGGGACCGACGATCAGGATCTTGAGCGGTGCCATTTCAAAATCGACGAGTTTGTGAGTCGTCGCGACGTTTTGAGTAATGGTAAGCTGTACCAAACTATTTTTTTATAAGTTAAAAGCAAAAGCTGTGTGGTCCAGTAAGTTGTATTAAGTTTCTTTTTACTAAAGGTACACGTAGCTTGGTATCTGAAGTTTCAGTCACAATTATTATAAAAAAATCAAAGAAAACAAGTTTGTCAAACCGGAAGTCCCACGAGACAACTGCGTCATTATTTACTAATTGCTAGCCAATGAAAACGCATTTATTTCATAAAATAGACGAACGCAAGCGCAAACATTTTTAATGAGTTTTTTAGAGCGCGAGGAAGAGATGGACGCGATGCTAGCGGAGGCGCTGGCCTTCATTGACGACTGTGACAGTGACGGTAAATCCATTCGAACACGGGCGACTAAAACACCCGGTGTTTCCCGTGCGCTGGCGTCCCGTAAAGCCCAGAAATCGAATAAAACCCAGAACGTGGGAGACGCTCAGTGCTACTCCACACAGCTACAGCAGCGCAAGAAGGCGGAAATTCGCTCTCTGAGGGACCAAGCATTGGAATTGGAGGGACAGGTGAAGCTGCTGCTGCAGCGGCGGCAGCACAGACAGCGGAGTCGTGGAGAAAAGGAGAAAAACCCAATCACCCAAAATGAGGAGGACGACAGTAGCGAGTGGTTCAGGAAGGCGGTGGGTGAATTCCAGCGGAGACAGAAAGCAGAGCGGACCAATCGGAAGCTCAAGGAGATTTGGGCCAATCAGGAGAAAGTAAACGGAGCTTTCCGCCATTTAGTGGGTCGCCGATCACTGTTATATGTAAGTAAAAAATCTTATTTGTGTATTTTTTATGGGTCGTGACATGTTTTTATTTCATTTTTTAGGGTAAGGATGTTGTGTTTGAAGATGAAGAAAAGACGGTGGAAACATCAACAGAAGATGAAACGATGAACATTATTTTGCAGCTGGAGAAGAGTGTGGAGAGGTTGTACTTGGCGTCGGACTCGGTTTTTCCACCGGATCTGCCGACTACAATTTCATGCAATACGAGGATCAAGCGAAGCGATGCGGACGGAAATTGCATCGAGATTGTCACCACCACACCATGTTTGTGTCCGCTTAATGTATCAGCAGATGTGGTGTGGAAGGATCTCAACGTCAAGAGTCAGGACCCCGAGCGGATCTACAGTTTTGTATGTACTCACAATTTTTTTATTAGTGTATTTAAAGGTTTTTATTTTTATTTGCTGACAAAGTATTTTTGATTTTGGGTCTTGTAGATTCGTGGACGAAAGCCAGATTCACTGGAGAAGAACTTCTTGGTGGCGTTGCACAACCCGTCGGGTGTATTGAAGATCGACGGATTTCAGTTCATGCGCAAGTTCGAAGAGGCCGACCGTGTAATAGTCATCAAGCACAACATCCTAACACTTCCAAACATGGGACTCAAGTTCCTTGACCGCTGCTGGATCATCATCTCCCGTTCCAAGTCCGATCCCTTGCACGCGTCCGTTGCTCGCACGTGTTACCAGCTCTACGCCGAAGGCTCCGACAGTTTCTCTCTGAACGAAGACGTCATTCACACGCGTGATTACATTCTCAGTTCTCTCAGTGGGAAAGTGCGACGTGATCACCAAATGCTGCAAAATGTGCTCATCGAAGAAGATCGTCGAGCTGCCTGCAGGATGACGGTGTAGTTGTGTACATGGCTACATGTTTAATGTATGTAGTCCACATAAAACGGGTTTTAAATAATAAATGTGTTATAATAAATCCTTTTGAGTCCAAAATGAGACCAAGAACGAGAGCGGAGACCAAGCGACAGCGCAGTTGTAGCACGAGAGGCGTCACTAATGGTGCAGAGTACAGTGAACAGTTGTATGCCGCTCTGTCGTCTGGTTCGTTGTGGTTTCTAGGCGTAAGTGACATGGTGCAGTTGCTGGGAACATGTCGGACTTTACGTGAGGATCGCAGTTTGGCTGTTATGGCACTGAGCAATTGCAGCGTTGGTGTACATTTGCTTCACGGTTGCACTAGCGATTGGATGGATTTATCTTTGCAGCAACAACAGCTTTTAACTACTGAAGCTGTAGAAGACTCGATCTTCTGGTCTGAATGTAGAAAACACCATCATATTCCTAGGAAGAAAGAGATTAATCGTCACTTGATGGAGGACACTTCACTGAATTATTCTCGTGGTCAAGCTGCACAGCTGCTGTCTTTAATTGGCCAAATGGAGACTCGGTTTAAACCGTTTTACAGTCGCGCGTACGTCGCTACTCCGTTCGGAGACTTCTGTCGAGCTCGCCCAGTTGTAATTCCACTACCAGTGCGAACAGATAAATACGCGAATGAAGTCTGGACGATGGAGGATGCTCGTTCAGCACTGAACTCCATGTGGGACCAATTTGGAGACAACTTTGCTGCTTCCACGACGGAATATATGCATGTATCGGACTTAGGGATGCACTGGGAGAACATCGCGAAGAAGAAATGCAATTTCTGTGATGCTGCGAAGAAAGCTGTGCGTGAGTATCGAATTGAAGCCAATGCATTGATGGATGAGTTTTCAAGTGTGCTGAAGGACAAACAAGTGAAATGGCGTGCTGAAGGTCTGGATGACGATGAGATGCACGAGCGTCGCAGCGAGTTGAAGGCTGAAATGTTCCCGGAAGACTCGTATCCGGACGTCAATGCAGCTGAGAGTACAGTGGACGACATCCTTGCACACATTTGCGAGCATGATAAGTTCCCTGTAGTTCCGTTTGAAGGCATGGCCAGTGGTCTCGAGCGGAAAAACGACGACATTTTCAATGCATTAGCGCTGGAGTGTCAGGATTTGTGTGAGACCTTTTATCAACCGTTGAAGCAGCAATTAATTGCATCAGTGAGTTTGACTGGCCAGCGAGTGCACCGCTCGTGGATGGATACAGGAGAGGAAATGGCCAGCATCCGTCGCGAACTTATTGCTGGAATATGCGCGAACGGGTTTTTAGTTGGTGTGTACGTCATGAAAGCCGTGGAGGACTAAATTTTAGAAGTACTGAAGCACTCGTATTGGTATAAATATACAAAATAGGTGCTTGATGCCACTTTGACACGCTCAAAGAAGACCTGATCACATTCACAGCCAAGAACACTTTCACAGCACTTGAAAGTGAAAATATATAAACTTTTTCCAGATGTATCGGAGTCTAAATCTACGTCGTTCAAAGATGTTGTGGAAATCGTTTGCCACCCGCCCTCCTTCCCAGAAAAATCCACAGCTGTACGACGGCACTGTACTTCATTTTTTTTGCGGTCGCCTCCACCAGTTTCTCACTGTGCGTAAGATATAGGTCGCGAGAGAAGCAATCAACTTTTTTTTTATTTATCAAAGGAAGATGTGCACTACCATGCCACGAAAAAATACATTACGCCTAAAGCGACCCGTATTCATATGACGATGGTGGTAGAAGGCTTGTGAAAAATATCTATAAGATGACTCTTTTAAAGGACTCGCTCGATGTGCATCAATAAGATTCAAAGAAGAAATGCAGAGTGATGAGAAGCAATCTAGGCTTTTTTCAAGCTGGCTGAGTTTCCACCGTTGGTGGAAAACAAAATTTTCGAAAATTGTGGAAAGGAGAGCGTCAACTGTGATTTTTGTAGGCTTACTAGAAAACAAAATTTTCGAAAATTGTGGAAAGGAGAGCGTCAACTGTGATTTTTGTAGGCTTACTTATTAAGCATTGAACAATAGCAGCATGCTGGTGACTGGGAATCCTGTCACAGGAAAGAGTCGCTTCCGTTGCAAACTCTTCAACGAAATTCAAACCTTTTCAGCACTTAGCCAAAGGAAATAAAAATATTTACATAGTTTTTGATTATCGATTTTTTGTGTGTAGATTTAACCTTAGGCGTCGAGAGCTGCGAGAACAAACTAATTGTTAATCCTCCAGTTTAAAGAAACACTAATTCTATCGATAGAGGGACAGATCAGTCGGCGGTGAGACTTTAGACGTAAAAAGTCGTTCGAGGCTGCTCTCCTTGCTGAAATACAGAAAACCACATCACCAGCACGTTCCAGCAGCTTGGAAAAAGCTGAGAGTAATAAAATTCCATACGCCGCCCGCAAACTCTCAATTTCCTGTCAACCGCCACCTAAATTGTTCATCACTGGAGCTCGTCCAGTCCGTTTTGTAGTGCGTCCTTAAGCATCTCGAGCGTCTCAGCCTTAATTTTTGCTTCTTGACTCTCTTTCTCACATTTTTCCAGTTGTAATTTAGTAAAAAGTTCTGGATTGTTGTCGTCCTCGTCGTCCATTTTCCTAAGCACTTGCAGTGGAATATCCGCGTGGTATTCGGCCGCTGCTGTGTCCACCGCCTTGAGAAGCTCCACGTAGTGAGACGCCTTATCACTTAGAAATCCCAACTGATCAGGACGGAAATCTGCCACACCGTCCGCCAGCTGATCGAGTGTCCTCACAACGTCCACCAGTGCCTCCAACAGTTTAGGCGGTAGATGTGATACAACGTCATCTCGGGGTAAAGTCGGACCAGTTCCAAATGCGGAAGACGATTTACTGCCTACAGGTACAATCTGTGGCTTATTGGCGGCTCTTGAACGTCCTCCCGAAGTGGACGGTGTTTTGGGTCTTGGAGGGGATCCACTGGGTGTAAATGGCGCTAAGTACGGACTCGCACCGACTTGAGCGCGACGCTCTTGAGGCTCGGACGATGACGCAGATGGTGTGGGCTGCGTGGCAGACGCAGAGACAGGGCGACCTGAGGGCGGTAGGTCGGCAAGGAACTGGTCAGGCTCCGTGTCCACGTCGTCCTCCTCGAGAGTCTTGGGCGGGTCCATGGCGACTGTTTGTTGGAAAAATTAATTCGTCTAAACTCGAAATTTGTAATGGATCGATTGGCTTCGAAACAGCCAATCAAATGCACAGTTCGGGTACGCATTTTCTTAAAATCCAATCATAATGTGAGAGGGCAGGTCTCAAAGGCGGTTTAAACCAAAAGTAACGCGCTTAAGATTTGACTATGTTTTAACACTCCCAGCGGCAAGTATTAACACGAGTTTAAACTTCACAAAGTCCAGACTAGATTAAAAAAGACTTGAAGGTTTGAGATCGTACCGTGTAGGAGGTTTTGCTCATCGGTGCTGATGCTGTTGGTTCCTCTTCTTCCTCATCCCAATCATCGTGGGCTAAGTTATTGTCGGCTGCAACGCTCGATACTGGAGCTTTAGGATCGTAAATATCGTCGTTCTTCGAGTGAGGAGATGGTCATGTATACACACCAATCGCTCGCTCTGGATGGAGCGATGCTGAGACCATAGAACGTGGTTAGCCCTTGTTTAAGTGGAGAATTATGTTAGCAACCCCGGAGACCCGATACGGTTGACTGGCAAAACTATTGGCCCATATCTGGGTCAGATATTAATATCGGAGTATATTTGACTACTAGAAAGCAACTCAGATGGCTGCGGGCTTCCGGTAGAGATCCACCTTGATAGAGATCCACCTTGGTTTGACTTGGGGGGCAGGGCAACGCTCCCTTTTTCGTATGTACGCACGAGTAAATGGTCATCATGGAGATCGCCTGCTGTCCACGGACTGCACCGTCGTACGCTCATTCTGCCATTTTCCGTCAACCCAAGAACCCTTTAACAGCCATATGACGTGCGCCAACGCTGACTGTTGTCCCAAGTTATCCACGACAGATTCTTGCGTAATTTGTGGTCGAAGTGTCCACCATTTGTGCAGCAACGACTTGCACGACGAAAAAAAAAAATCCTGTCTGAGCTTTTCTGAAGTGCTGTTCTGTATACCATTGAAAACCGTGACGTCTTCGCCTTCGGTGTCCGAGACCCGCGATCTGTTTAATCCGCTCGCAGGAATCTGATTCCCCGCTTGTTCAATCAACTCAGCCAAGAAGCCCTTGTCATCGGCGCCATACATGGTCGATCTGACCGTATTTTTTACTACTTCCCCGTCATCCTCGCAATCGTCGTCGAATGCTTTAGGGGTTGAGCGTTCGAGGTTCATCTGGAGGTGTTGCCAATACCGTCCGGAAAACTGCCGCCAGGATGTGGGGGACGTCGGAAAACCGCCTCGTGGTACCATACACGAAGCAAGTAGCAACATGAAGCCATTCAGTCATGTCTGCCTCCTGTGTGCTAAAGACCTGACTGCCAATGCGCACGCGGCTCCTAATGCTTGGGAAGGTGCTCTGTATTGCTGGGCCAATACGTCCAATGCAAGGTCGCAAATCATGATAGTGCACAAGGGGCATCCACGTGGAATCACTGAGGCTGGTGTGAGCCTAAAGCCGGCCGGAACTTGACGAAGTCATGGACCGGACTTTTGTGTGCAAGCAAGCATGCTATATTGATGGTTGCCAAAGATCGCCCAACAAGAGACGTGACACTCTGCAGAAGCTATGATCTCTGCCACTGGTTGATCAGCGCTCCTTTGCCATACAACGTCGTCGCTTCGGTAGTGTCTATTACAGGTCACAGGTGGGTCAGGTCTCACCTTGTACAATTTCGAGGCCTGCGCCAACAACAAAAAAGCAAAAGTTGCAGCAATGTACCAGCCTTTCCTTAGGGTAGCCCTGGCCTAGACAGGCTTAAAAATAATGCGGAAAGCTGCATATAGACTCCGTGGACGCCCCTCAAAGTTCACCCTGCTGAGACCCAGTCTATTTCTGTAAATAGTTAAAAGATGTATGTAACATAGGTTTGTGCGTGACCTAATCCGAGACCTAACCTAGCTGTGACCTGTTTTGGATTCTTCGGTCGCTTCCGACGACTTCAAGCGTCTGGTACAACGATTGAATGGTGATCGTGACGCTACGATTCTTGTTGCTTTGACGTTCTGTGACCTGCTGGAGGCTGCGTTTGTTAAGTTTTGCAAGATGACATGGGAACTGTTGCTGCGTGAATTTAAAGTAGCGCGTTGTCCCTTTCTGAACCTCGGATGGACAACAAGGAACGGGATGCTGGTGTGTTGGGGACCTTTTCTTAGTCCATCGACATGACGTGGCGTCGTCGTGAAATTGTTTGCTTCGCACGGTTGGAAATCCAACTCATGTGTCTTCTGATGGGCAGAAGATGAACTGCTCCCGAATGAGCGACCTGTACGGAGTTGTTATCAACACAATGAGTCAATTCACTGTGTCTGGTACATCGTCGAGTTTCCGAACTGTTTGAAGACTCTGTTGCCACCGACTATACCATGCACATCCTGAACTTGTGCTTACAGTACGCCATGGGCATGGGGGGCCAACAGGAAGATGGTTGAGGTGTATGACACAGACGCGAACTCTCACCAGCATGAGCAGCGCTATTGCATGTTAGATGTGCCTTTGAGGAAGGCCGGAACTTGATTAAGAGAATAAGCGTTTTAAACAACTGTTTTTAAACACAGCAGCGTTGCAATCGCTTGGAGTAGATGCAGGGGTACTAGTGCCTCCTAAAGATGAAGACCACCGTTGACTGCGATACCCGCGTTATGTTCACTGTGGTAGCTTTTTAACGTACCATTCTGAACTACTTGGCATTTAGTGGCTACTTCGAAAACCGACAGAAGGGTGAAAATGCATCAGTTTTTCACAATTTGGCACTGTCACCAGGATCTTGCGCTACTTGGAGGGGAGGCTGTTGCATCGTAGAATGGGCGCCTCGTTACCGTCGATCGTCAGGTCGCCGAGAAGGTTGTCGGTCTCGCTGCTGTCTGTACGTCGCACAACCGGGGGTGATCCTTAAGCGGTAAGTTGTAGAATGATCAATTCAGCTAGGACAACAAAGCCTCTTACTCTAGTCTCTTTGGCGTCCCATGGCAAAATCTACCTGGCATACGCTTCATGTACAGTGCCGTAATCAACAGCGAAATGCAACATGCACACAGCCGTCGTGACTCGCCATCAAGTAGCGGGTTCTGGGTTCTCCCGATCTCATCTAGCATCTGCAGCAGGATCTTCCACGTGTCAACGCGCTGCTAGTCCGGCACCAACCTTTACGCGTGGCAACAGCATGTCTTGGTAGTAGCTATGATTTAGGCTTGATATCCATGACACTGTAGCAGCATGAGCATCCATTGCATGGCATGGCTTGGTTAAGACCGACTTTAGTTAGAGGGGAGTAACATGTAACATTTATTTGGTGAGCGACTTTCGTTTCGTTGTTGCTGCTTATATGCCATCCGGGAGTTCGTTCTGAAATCGTATAACGAGTTTTTATTGTTGTGAGAGTCGTTTTGATGCTCCAGCTTAAGCGTTCTATTATTATGTCTGGGAGTGTATGATGGGAGCAAAGCTAGCATCAACTGGGTCAACATTCGTGCAAGTTTAGTCGAGTGGAAAACACATTACCGGCATCAAACTTTCCAGCTGCAACTGGATATTAATTATCTCTGTATGTGAGCTAGAGGCCTGCGGGTCTAGAATAACAACTGGTTCGTCTCAATATAATGACTAAATTGTGGACTTCGACAGGTTTCACCCCGTAGATTTGAGCGGTGTCTGACACGCTCGTATGTTTATAGTAAGCGACCCCAGACAACCCCTCCAAAAATGGCTTTGTAATACCATTTGGATCCCCTCGGAAAATAAGTTATGTCGCGGGGGGCGACACCGGCAAAATAAATTATTCAGTATATTACAAACAATTTTCAAACAAGATGGCAACCTGTTTTAGTAGTTAGCGCTCAGAAATTAAACCTAAGCATTGACAACATTCGACACCGTAGCCGCTCACCAGAAACATACGTTTACCATGAGAAACAGGAGTATCTCATGCCGAATTGGATGGATTCCAGGGTGGTGGAGCGACAGCACGTGACGTGATTTGCTAAACAACCGATAACGTCGGTGGGATGAAGCGCACGCCGCCGTACGCTTTAGCAGCGACACGCTGCTTCTTGCGTGCTCGTAGCACGATCGGCAAATCCTGCATGCTGGTCATCGTCGACAGTGTCGCCATCATTGTTGCCAGGCTCTGGCATCGCGAACGACGGAGCAGTTGGTGCTGCTCGGGGGAAAGCTCTACCTTCTTTCCGAGTAGCACCTCCACTCACGCATTTTAGCAGCGGACTCTCCACGATATGAGTATCCGGCTTCAGGTACTCGTCGAACGAAGGGCGAAGCTCCATTAGAGCGTCGAAAATGTCCTGGACGTCAAGAACCGTAACATTTTTGTCGCTCTAGAGATTCTTCGATGCAGACTTGAAAGTTTGCAAGTCGTCCTGGAGGGCTCGGAGTTTGCTCTCCTCGTGGCGAGACGGAATGAGCTTTGCCAGCTCATCATCGGATGGTACAAAAGCGCTTTATCATCTTGTAAGTCGAGTCCCAGCGAGTAGCTTGACGTCGGACAGGTCTCAAAGAAGTGCTTTTCGTAAACATACAATAAACAAAAAAAACCGTTTCGCAACTAAATTCAAAACATAAAAATATAACATCCAATCAAATATCAAGAAAACTTACCGAAGTTCCGCCAATTGGTTCCGATTGCGTAATTTTCGCTCAGGTCCTGAGCCTTGTTTAACAAGGCGTTGTGGGCAGTCATAAACTTCTGGACCGCGAAATTGAGACGATGCGATGCACATCCCACGAAAAGGAACACATAGCAAGTCCGATATCCTGGTATTGACAGCACAGTTGCCATCCACGAGGTAGATGTTGTCGACAATCTTGCGCCCGAAGAAAGGCAAAATCCCTGAGGAATTTGACGTGGCTTTGGAACACATATCAAGTCCGATATCCTGGTATTGACAGCACAGTTGTCATCCACGAGGTATTGTACTGGCCACTCGCATTGATACACCAAATTTCGACGGCCATAGATCATTCAATATTTGTGCGGACGAGTGGTCGGTGATGTCGCCGTCGACGAGAGGAGCGACTGCAGGTAGGACCTTGTCTGCGCGACCGTCGTGCTGGAAAACCGCGAAAACCGCTAAGTAATGATACGATTGGAAAGTCCACCCGTCGAACATGATACCGAATTTTGGTAGGGAGTGCCAAACCGATGTCAATCTCGACTTATTGCTTGACCAAACCTACGTACTGGAGCAGCATTTCGGTTGAAATGGGGTTTAAGTTGCTGTACTTGGCCACGATCGCCTCGCACCACGAGAAAGGTAAGTTACAGGCGGTCGTCCATTCGAGCCAGCAGAACATTGACTGTGACGTATGGTCGATGAAACTGTCCAGGGTAGCGGTATTGGTACCACATACTAGCATCGTCGCTACGAAGTCGGGCTGACGCTTCAAGATATGGTCATACAGGTTGCTGTACCCAGTTTGGTCTCTTGCTTTCTCACAACTGAGCACTGGCATCTGAAGTACGCCGTTTGCTCGTCTTGAGCGTCGGCGACGGTCTGTAGAAGTAGCTGCACATTTTACCTGTGCTGGTGGGGTTGTTGGTTGCTTTGTTGATTCGAAAATGAGGCAATAACCGATAAGAGCCGAGTTGTTGCTATATTTCTTCCTAGCCATTGATTTGATGCGGAGTACGTAAATGCCTTGTCGATCTGTAAAATATACGGTAAAAGGTCAGCAATAAAATACTGCTTTTCTCAGCAAATTTAAAAAAAATATTCCGTATAAATATTTTCAATACAATATTTTATTTGGAGGGCCTGGCCACACATATCTAGCGTTAAATAACGTTACTAACGGCGAAGTTGGCCCCAAGTCTGTACCAGTATGTACCTGTATTGTAAATCGTTGCATGCGACCAGATAATACTAGGTGCTACTGCAACAAAATGGTGGCATTATACCGCGTGATCTACCCGCAACTGACGCAGCTGAAAGTGAGGAGTTGCTTGTGTTCTTTGTATTAATTGCATCTACTACAAAATCGATGCGGCAAGGGACACTAGTGCCCTCGTCGCTTTCTGCACATCTGCGTAAAGGACCAGGAGCCAACTGCTTGGTTTTGTCACCGACGACTTCTAGTGGAATTGGTAGCAGTTTTCCCAAAGTAGCCAAGTAAGAAGCCTGGACACTAGCGGTTTTCTAAAGTTGCTTCTGCTCTTTTTCGGCTTGACGTCGTCTTTTACCTTCTCTCTTGTCTCGCACGACTTTTCCAGAGCGACATTTTCTAGTCCATTTGCTCTGCAAGCTCAACCTCTTATCGCGACGACATTTCCGTAGCCAACAGAGTTGGGTCGAAAGCTCTAGCTCTGTTTGTTGTAGGCTCTCTCGCTCCGCTTTCAGGCGGCGTCGGTACCTTTGCTTACGAATCATATCTTTGCGTTGTCGGTCTTTTGTATTTCGAGAGAGGTCTGCATATTTGTCGCAGTAGGAGTTAGAGTTACTTTCGGCGAAGGAAAAAGTCGGAAGAGTTGTACTGAGCTGATGGTCTATGGTCTACATCCAAGATGGTCTACATCCAAACAATGCATCTCCTGTGACGACTCGGTTCCCATAGGCTAAGCTCTAACCTACTTGTGTTCGGGAAAATGACACCTTTTCCAGCAGTGTTGCGTCGTCAATGATGCAATCTTCGCTGCTCATTCTCTTGAACTGGTTGGATTGGTTGCTGCTTTCATTTTTTTTTGTACAATGGCCTCGGGTTACCATGGTATGGCAGTTTGTCGATCCCACAAGCCAATGAATCAGCTGGTTAGCAATGCTGCCAGGGCTGCGCAAAATCCAATATCCGTAACAATAACTGCCAATTGTTTACGAGAATATCTTCTACCCCAATTTGGCGAAATTACAAAAAACAGAAAATACTTACTTCATAATCCTGTTAAACAAACTCGTGGTTGGTAGCGCTCGTACCGCACCAGCCATTCGTTAGCGAGACGCGCAGTGACAGAATTGGTCATTCACTTTTTGAAATATCTATTGCGTGTTCAGCCCCTTATCCCCAAACGTTCCGCCTCGATGCCTGCCATCTCACCCCGATCTCTCGTAGCCGCCCTCCTGAACCCATGATTCTAGAGACTATTCTCTCTCCAGTGCAATCTAGGCTTGTGGGATGCTAGTGCTGTAGCGCAAGCAGTCAAGAGAAGTCGAAAGAAGCAGCGTCTGGAACAAGTATTGCACTAGATCAGACCCGCATAAATAGATCAGCACTTTGTTAACTTCCGTACATGTGCGCATGGTCATTGTACCTGCTTGTTGAAGGGGTGGTACGCGGTGGGAGTTGTTTCGCCCAAGTCAGTGCGTACTTCATGGCGGCGACGAGGAGCTGTTGATGGATGTTTCCTTCGACTGCTGAGCCGGGAGAAGTTAGGGAGCTCCCTTAGCGGAGCTCCCGAGCAGAAAAAGGCACGCCATAAGGCGTTAGTACGCGTACATAAAAAGCATGTGTACTTCGCTCAAAATATACACCGTACCAATACATAAGCATATACGGTACATTATATTAATTATACAGTAGATATTGAAAGATCAACTGTACTACAATATGAGATAACATGACGCTATGCATTAATAAAATGCATCAGTATTTATGCACTAATCGTTCAGGTCTCGCAGCCCAGCGTAGCCCCAGGAACGTGGGGGTAGAAACTGATTGCCAAACTCGTCATGGTTTTGTTGTGCATGGAGCAGGTCCTGAAATGACATGGAAGGCCGTGACGGTTCGTCTACTTCAAATCCCGATAAAGCACGCCTGGTGCTATGAATTCCATGTCCTGCTCTATGAAGACGTTCTTGCTCAAGCAGACGTGATCTTTTTTGCCGAGGAGCAGGTTCCAAAATCCTCGAGTTTACTTCTATGGAGGAACAGGTAATCTGTTGATGGGAACGTACCGCGTGGCTCGTTGCTTGGATTTAGCGGCTGACGTTCCCATGACTCGGATGGGTCTCCGCTATGCATTTTCGCTCAGCTAGATAAAGTTCGAAATGGAGGGCAAGTGGTTTCGCTTATGTATTGGTACGGTGGTCTGTTTTGAGCGAAGTACACGTGCTTTTTATGTACGCGAAACTAACGCCTTACGGCGTGCCTTTTCTGCTCGGGAGCTCCGCTAAGGGAGCTCCCTAACTTTTCCCTGCTGAGCCACAGTAAGAAAATAACCCAATTATTAATTGCCGAAGAATCACGCATCCGTTAATATCGCATTGGATTGTGCGCAGCCCTGAATACTGCTATCCGTGCTTTTGGTGATCTTGGAGTACCAATGATCGACACGCTGAAGTTGGAGATATCGTTTAGGACTAGGACTCAGCCGATAAAGGATCATATCGGCAGCTGCGAGGTTAAGTTAAGTTGAGCTGAGCAATGACGACGAGGCCGTTGGTACATTCACACTGGTTCCCGCAGAAATCGAAATCGGTTCCGATTCATACTGAAAATCGATACCTCATAGACTACACCATCCTAACGAAAGATGGGGGGGCGGTGTATGGCGTATAGCTAAAGAAGCTCGCAGAAATCTTCTCCGAGCATTAAACATGCTGGTATACATGTATGTCGATCTCGTTGTCAACGCGTAATCGCTTGAATACTGCTTCATTCGAAGCTTTAGCGTAATCGAGCAAGTATACCAAACAATCACGATACTAGGTAGTATACATTTCAGCTACCACTTCATCATGTTTGGTGAGCATTGGAGAGACCGAGATGGAAAGCGCCCTTTACAGTGATCAGAGCCTGAAATTAACAGAAAAAGTTCAAGTAGAATCCCCCGCATCACAACTACCACTACATCGCCTAGGACTATCGGCTCGGTCGATGAATGTTGTGGGCTCAGCTGTTACGGTACGTTGGTCGTGCTATTTCCCAGAACTTTATATGTGAACAAACGAGCACAATTCATGATATATATTGTGAACTAATGAGCACAATTCATTATAGTAGATGTCCTGCCACCTCGCAAACCCAGATTGCTTGTATATGAGTGGTGCGAAAGGAGTAAGATGGCAGAGCGGTGATTCATTTGGTGTGTGAACCTGCCATAAACACTCAGAAAGTAGATCACCACAATAGACAAATGTCACCTGTAAGCATCGCATGGAATCAACTGGTACATGTATACAGTAGTAATACATTGTATTCGATCTGGTCAGGTTGATTCGTCTCTTTGAGGCCTTTTTTTCTCAGTGAGGAAGAGCGTAACTGATCAGCGATTCGGCCGGTCGTAATTGGTGCCATAGCTATTATAGAGGGTTGGCTCAGGTACTATATGTACAGGTGTTGGGGATTGCCACACTGTAATGTATTTTATTTAAATTAATATTATGATTTTATGTTTTCCATAAAAACCTACTATGCTGTGAGACACAAGATTACATGTATGTCTTGCGTGTGCCGTCGTCATATGTACATGTAGTCAATAATTGCACTTGATGGTTGTCTATAGTTCACGAATTCCTGCTTGTTACCTTGCTGCCACGAATTTCGGTGTGGCTACTACAACATTAGAACGACAGCACGACATTTCGTTCAGAGCAACATAGACCCGTGTTCTGTAGCTTTGTAATTTATCGCATTTTTTAATTACGGCGAAACGTCACATTTTAACTGGCATCTAAAC
>JAIKVB010000917.1:0-17742 GCA_024679045.1 Phytophthora brassicae
GATTGTTGTGTGCTAATTGAGATCATTACTAACCGATTTCTGTTTATTACAATACCACACTACAGTGTACAATGGAAGAAGGACGTTTTAGCGAGGTAGCTTTAAAGACTTACGGTATCTTACGCATGAAGAGAGTTTTGTGCCGAAAAACACAGTTCAGGCTGAGCGCTTGGAGAGCTCGGTTGGGTTGAACAATGACCTAACTTGTGAAGGGGGGGTTACACCTACTGTTTGGGAGCAGCGAGAACGTTCCTCGTAATGATAGTGTCTATCAACGAGTGGTAGTCCAGTGATGACAGTAACTACAACGACTGTGGTCTTGTCTACTCCAGCATAAGCTGCCTCAGCACGTATTTTCTGCGTTGTGGGAGTCTCCGCTCGACCACCTTGCGATGTGCGGGAAGCCTCCTCCGCGACATCCCTTTCTGCGTGGACTACTTCATCTCTAACACTCTGCGTTGTGGGAGTCTCTTCTCGACCACCTTTTGATGTGCGGGAAACCGCCTCCGCGACATCCTCTTCGGCGGGATCTGTCTCAGCTCCAACGCTCTGCGTTGTGGGAGCCTCCGCTCTACCACTTTTTGGAGTCATTTCCAACATTTGCTCTGCCGAACAGTCGAAGAGCTTTCATACTTGGCACTCGATGCTCATGTTCGAACGATGCGGGTATAGAAGGGGACATTACCCGCCATAGCAAGGTTTTGTGGCTAGCACCAACTGTGCGACTCCGCCAATCGATTCAAGGCTCGTGCCGTGTAACCAAGGCATGCCAAGGATCAGGTCGTACCGATCATCCATGTTTATGACAATAAACGATTCGACCGAGTTAAAATCATCAAATTTGATGGCTAAAGGAAGAAGAACCTTACGCGTCAAAACAAGTCGCTAGGCGAACAGACACATTATTATTACGCTTAGAGTCTTCTAAAGCTTTAGCATAAAGTGTTCTGCTCCTAGCCACACAGGCTTTCGATGCGAAATTGTACGACGCACCTGAATCGATCAGAATGGTCATTGGATTTTCGTATCATTTAACGCTGGTAGTACAACCACGAGATTGGATTGCGTGGTGGCCACCGAAAGATACATTGTAGTACATGTATCAGTGGCTTGTTCCATAGGACTTGAATGGCAAAACCATCGTAGTCCGAGGTAAACGAGGTCCCCCACCAGGGCGTCCCGCACTTACTGGGAGCCGTCGTTTTCCTGTTCAACAGACTCAATGGGATTAAGCGTTGGCAATGCTGCAGAAGACCGACTACGGTTACAGTTCCACGGATTGGTTGGACAGTTCCGAGGGAAATGAACTGTTTAGTTACAACCAAAACCGCGTCGACTGGCGCGGAGTTTCTTTTGCGAGAAACGAGCCGATTCGGTCGAAGATATCTCTATAGGAGTCGGACCTCGGTGTTTCGGATGGACCCGTAAGCCGTGGGCTGAACGTACACATAGATCTTCCAACAACGCCATATGGACGGCTTCATTGAAGTTCTTGGGTTGCCCACGGAACAGCTCAGCATACACCGAACCGGTACGGACACTGTTACGGGGTTACTTATAATGTAACTAAGTTACTAAAGGGTATGGTTGATGTGATACATCTAATATCACATCCCTCCTTAAGTCGATACTCCGACTCCTGATAGTTAATACGGCTCACGATATTCATTTGATTAGGTTTCACTATGGTAGATAGTGAGATGTTATCTTCTTAGGGCTAGGCGCTGTTATACTTGGGTGCACTATGGGGACGAGGACGTCGTCGCCCTCTGCTGGCATCTTGGCGTCGATAGCAACCCCCTTTTAAAATAGACCTAAAATGAGTGAGATGAAGCCTCCCGCTCAAAATACAACTTGACGAACTTGAAGGATGGCCACCAGCGCTGCAGGTAGAGCTCGATGAGAGTGCCAATTCTACGCTAGATCGCAGTCGTGAGGTAAGACCTGCAAACACAAATCGAGCGTACAAACCTAAGCAGCGAGAGTTCAGAGCATGGTGCGAGCGGAAAGGATTCCACGAAACTTCACGCTACCAAGTCATGGCTTCAAAGATGCATCTATTTCTACAAGAAGAAGTGGTTGATAGAGAAGTTCGTGTCAAGAATTCGACGCGTAAAGTTGGTGTTGCTACTGTGGAAATGTATGTGAACGCAATTTCAGACATGTACAGTGACCAGCAAAGCCGAGGTGCTAACTCACACCCCCACCCGAGAAACAACCTCATCAAGGCGCTTCTTACCTCGCTAAAGCGCGAGAAGCATACTCAAAACAAGAGGGAGTATGTAGATCGAGGTGTCGGATCTTCGCTGGATGGGTACTGTACAACTGACGACTTGATTGCGATCTCTCGTTTTTATATGAACCTCGACTCTGGGGGTGATCTACGCAACAGATTGAGTCACTTCCTCTGTCATGCATGTTTACTCCGAGGGGAGTCTGCTCGCAACCTTGAGCTACCAGATTAGTTCAGAAGCGTCGTCCTTGAGAACGAGGGATATTCTTATTGTCGGGCGCTGGTGATGATAATGAAGAAAGGAAAGACGAACCAGTACGGCCACCGTGAGTTTGAACCTTGAAATCGACACCGGAATGTAGAGGTTTGCCCAGTCGGAGCACTCGGATTGTATTTACTTTTCAGATGGAGCATTCAAAACGAAGCAATTCCTTATTTCCTGGAGCCTGCGCAATGGTACGACATCAAAGTACTCAATGCTGGCAAAGGTAAAGCTTCGACTGCTGACTGGACATATCGAGCACATTACGATGCAACCGTGAAAGCGTTTACTGCGCTTGGTATGCATTCAAAGGCAAAGACTCATGCTGCTCGCGGTTCCGGGTCCAGAATGGCTGAGCTATCTGGTGCATCAGAGTCACATATCAGAAGGTTAGGACGGTTGATAGCCGGTGCCATGGAGGGATGCTATTTGACGGTCTTACCGCTCGATGCGATGCGTTCGCTTGCTGGATTTCACCTGAACGGCGCTCGTTTTTCCTCGAGCGCGCAGCCTCTGTTCCACCTGAAACACTGCAGCGCGAAGTGTTTCCATTCGTTGAAAACTATATGGCAGCATACATGAAAACAGTCAGCACCCCACGTACCAACAGGTGGCTTTTTGAATCTGCTGACTTACCTTCGCGTTGTTATTCTTCAAGATGCAGTGCTGCTGCGAGATCTGCATCTTGCTCACAAATTTTGGTATCATCCCCTCTTCAGTACTGATGCATTCGGCGAATTCGCCCGAGAACTAAAGGCAAAAATGCTCGTGGAAAAATCTCCACAAATACTGCGTCTTCATGAGGTTGTTCCCGACTTAATGGATCACCTAAACAAAAAACATGAACAAGGATTAGCACATATGGATGCCAAGCTTGCTGAGATTGCTGACAGCCTTCACAATTTAAAGGAAACATTTCATCAGCTTACCTCCGGCGCTGATGCTGTTCGCTTGTCCGTTAATTGGGGGATGCGGTCCAACCAACTCTGCATTTCAACCGGCCGCCACTCAGTCCTCACTTCCTGCCACTCAGTCCTCGCTTCCTGCAACCTACAAATGATGCGGTCTTTAAAACGGTACACCAAGTCTGGCAGGAGTGGACGCTAGGAATTTACGGTGGTCCAGCTGTACAAGACCTGGAGGAGCAATACAGCGCGAGCTGGCGCAATACAGCAGCTGAAAAACGTTTTTTCTTCCGTCGAAAACGTAGCATTGATGGTGTAGTTGCTACAGCACAACACGAGAATGCCAGCCGCGAACAAGCCGTGTGCATTCTCGAAGCAAAGTGTAGGCAAGAAAAACTCACTTTTAACGCCTTGAGCGAACAATTTAGTCGACTTGCGTAGCCTTAAAACAACAGTAGGTAATTCACAATTAAAATATATATACATCTCATCACATTAAATGTTACGTCTCCGCTGCTACTGTCCTTACGTGGAAACAGCTTTTAATCTGATTCAGCCTGCAGCTGCCACGGTGGTCCTCTTCATAATGGACTACGTGCCACTTTCAGGTCCAGCTTAGAGCAAAACCTGATCCTTCAATCAGCTACTCAATGGACAGCGAGACGTCCTCCATGGCCACTCCTAGCACCACTACCACCCTCGACATGATCCTCAGCTTCTTGGTGGGCAGCGTGACCACCTCGTCGACCAGTCTGAGCAGCACGGGAACCATCTAACGCCATGATATTGTCTGCAGACACCGCGTGTTGGTCTTTGGGATAAACAACGGCTTGGAAGTGGTTGCCTATTAGTTGGCGACGCAGGATCATCACCGGTGGTCGTATGGAAGTGGCCAACAGATCATTGAGTAGATTCATCGCTGGTTGGGTCTGCATTGGAGTCGTTGTCCCCGTCACGACGTTGTCTCCACTTTCAGTCATTACTACCTTGTACGCGTATGCCTGCACTCTCGTCCGCCCATTTTGTTCAACATCCAGAACGTACAGAGTTTCACGGGCATGTTGCGCCATGGCCTTGAGGTGCGCCGTTCTCACCCAGAAATGCATTGGCACTCGTGTTTTCACTGATTTACTTCGCTGTGCAGCATAATGGTTGGCTAGTGCACAAAGCTGTTCCTTGTGATCCCCGTAGCTCGCACTCGGACTACTGATGGCTTCGATTTCCGCTGCAAATTCTACCGGATGGAGCTTGGCTTCGTCCTCCAGATTCGCGATCATACCATTCAAGACTTGTTTTTTTAGCGTGTTAGTCGCCGCCGTGGCCCTTTTCGACGGGATGGCCACGCCGTCGGTATCGTTGTATAGCGCTGCTTGATAAGCCAGCCACCCACAGTGACCGTTAGCTGCCACTTCCACGACTTCGCCTCCCAATAGGGAGAGCCACTGATCCAAGGTAGCTCCGTTGTCTGTGGGCATTGTGCCACCCACATATTGCACCTCCTCATTATCACTTTTGTACACAGGCTCTAGTATCTCACGTAACCTTTGCTCCTCCGTCTGCAATTCCACAATCTCCTCCCGAAGTATCGTCTCTGCCACTGCTGCAGCCTCCACTGTCGTCTTGTTTTCCGCCAAATGTCCCGAGCTCATCTGAGAGCCCGTGACAGCCTGCGTAAACTGGTGGATAAAACGTTGTTGCGGGCCCTTGACAAACTTCGTTTTGTTTTCCAACGGTCGTCTCTTCGGCGACATTGACCTCGAGGGAGTCTCAGTTTTACCTTCTTGGTACCCATTCGTCGGTGCTGCTTCTTCATCACCGTCGCGGTCGTATCTCCATTCCTCTGTCGCTTTCCTCTTTGGCGACAGAGACCTTGTCTTTCCCAGTCGATCTCCTGTCTTGGCTTCTCGTTTCCCTTGGCGGACACTCCGTTGCTGCTTCTTCTCGGCGTTCTTGGTCGCGATGCGAACTAACTGTATCCGTGTGGCTGGATTCTCTGCAATTCGATTCATTAATGCATTTACCGCGAGGTGTGGGTGATCGACCCCTTATCCGCGGTTCGTCGGCTCCCGCCCTCTCACTGTCTTCGACCACCTCACCAGTTACATTCTTCTCGTCTTCCTTTCTTCCGCTGTTCTCGAACATCTCCACATCCTGGAATCCTGGTTCCAACGTTGAGTCGGGTTCTAAAGAAGGTGGCTCATCCGAGTCCGAGTCCTGTGCGGCACTGCCCATTTCGATCTCCTCCTTCATTTCTTCGTCTATCTCATGATCGACAGATTCGCTGAACCGATCGCATTTGATCTCATCCGTCTTGGATTCTGACGGGGCCCCCTTGACAGTGGTTCGCGTTGATCTGCGACCGGTGTGGCAGGTATCTTTGTGTCGACTTGGACCGTTTGACCCCATTCCGTAGGGATACTCGGCTTGACTCCCGATGTCCGCCCTCCTCTACGACTTGGCGACAGGTTCCTCTTGTCCTGTTTCTCCTTTGCACCTTTAGCGAGATGAACGCGTTCATCAGCTGCCTTGCCTTGATTCGCGAAAAGCTCCTGCAATTCCTCCCATGACTTAGGGTGTTCTTCAGCCGTGTACCCACGCTGCCCCATGCCTGTGTGCATTGGGATCGCCCCTGGCAAACGCATCGTATGGCTTTGCTTCTCCTTGTTCACTTCTCCATCTTCAACCGAGCATCCTGGTGTCGGGTGCCCAGGAGAGAGGCAAGTTCTACATGGCCAGGTGCGATATGTGTTGTGATGGTACAACATCAGCTCCACACTGCCAATGTGGACATACGTTGCCTGCTTGAGTCTTGGAGGACACGCCGCTGCCTTGATTCGGACCCGCCATTGCTGCTCATTAATGCTGTTATCTGGTGTGACCGGATGCTGGAGAGCCTGTACTGTCAATCCCATCGCTTCCGTCAATAACCAGTACATGTCACGTGATGTTACCACACCTTTCTTGAGTTCCATGGTGAAGCTGTAATAATCGAGCATGACGATTTCGTTCGTAATGCGTGCTCTCTCCCGACATTCAGCGTAGTCCACCAGTGGCAATAGTCTCGAAGCTAGCGGCATCTTCCAGCCTTTCCACTGCGCCGCTGTCTGTCGTCCTTTAAAAGTTACAGTCAGCACCCTCGTATTCATATCGAGTGCGATCCTGGACAGTGCGCGTTTGAATTCAGCAATTTCAGCTTTTTGTGGTGGTGCTGCTTCTGGACCTACGAAAATCTGCGCCAGTAGGGTACCTTTGGTCATTGTGTCGAAGAACCTTTGACCTGGCTCTAGGTGTGCGTACAATGTGTACTCAATCGCCAGGAACACATCCGTAAAGCAGGCCAAATCTTGTACCGACATGCATTGCTGCAGGAAGGAACGAAATAAGCTACATCACAGCCCCACACTTTGAGCATGGACACATCCGGCCCTTTCCCTTCCAGTAGTTCATACGGTGTGCAGCCTTGTATCGCTTTGGAAGGTGAACGGTTAATAACGAACAACGCAAACTTAAACGCCTCGCCCCAAAGGGTTGAAGGCAGGCCAGTTGTCGTAAGCATTGTGCGGACACTTCGAAGCACAATTCCGTTCATTTTCTCGACCAATGCATTCTCTTCTGGCGTGTATGTGTTCGTGTTCACAGGTGCGATTCCCTCCTCCTTGAGTAGTGATTTTGACCGGTTCGTTGAGGAATTCCGTCCCTTGGTCGGAGCCTAGAAAGCGTACAAGGAGACCTCGCTGACGTAACTGACGGAATAAAACCTTAAGATTCCCCACACACTGAGATTTCTGCTGGAGCAAGAAACCCCACACATAGCGCGAGTACTCATCTTGCACGAGCTGGAATAGAACACATCCACCAACTGATCTCTCACCGTAATAGCACGTATCTGACATGAGCTTCTCACAGCATACAATTGACCGATCGGGATGTAAGTTCTTGTATGACATACGGCGAGATTTTGACATTGTACAGGTGAGGCAATCCGTGACTGGTCCACGTTGCTCCTTCGCAGAAAGTGACATACCAGTCACGTGCCTATCACGACACATCTTCTGAAGAGCTGGCGCATTGACATGAGCAAAGCGAAGGTGCCATCTCATGAGAGAATCTTCTTGTGATTTCACATGTGCGACTACGCCACTTTGACACATCAATGACTGCGCTCCGTAGTAACCATCGGAGTAACAGAACACCAGTGATGTGTCTCCCTTCTGCAGCAGCCAACGCCAGGGCGCGTTGTTCGGGTACTGATGTTTGCTGCGCCAACCTGCTTCTTCCATCATCTTCAGACTTAGCAAATTTACGCGGCATCCAGGCACATTTCGGGCCAGCTAGACAAAATGAAACAGGAGCGCGGGGTTTCCCATTTTGGTCTTCCACATTTAGGAACTTCACTGACAGGTCTGCGACGAGGTGTTCAGTCGTGATCTCACCCGTCCACGATTCATGTGGCACGTCGTTCTCCACATGGTGTGGCAAATTTAACATCAAATCTCGACAACCACATGTGTGCGTCTTCGCCACAGAATCCAGGATCCAGTTAAGCTCTGGAGAAGCCACCAAACGTATAACAGCAGCGTGGGAGACAACCTCCGCTTCACAGGGACGAATCATTCCAATTCGAGATGGAGACCTCCTGTCAGTGGAGCTGCTTCCTTTTCTGTAGCTCTTGCCGCCACTTGTTCTGTCCTTCTTGCCTTCGTTTCTTACTATATGTCCCTGAAGATGCAGTTTAGCCTCGTCAATGTCACCATGCTTCAGATCAAATTGCATATTTCTGCAATCTCGTTTATAGTGACCAGGAATGTCGCAGTAGTGACAATTTCCCTTCTTCTTCTTCTTTCCGTTTGGCTTGCCCGCGCTAGAAGTGTTGCCTCCACTGTTCATTTTGATGTTGCTATTCCGGTTATTGAACATGACCTTTGACGCCGTCCCTTCCGTCTCGAACATGCTCGTCCAGTTCTGTCTCGGCCTTCAGCGTGTTTATAACCTGGGCCAGCGTTGGACGACCACCTGGTGTTATCACCCGAGAGAATTGCCGTACTACGGCCCGGTGCGTTTGAACAACCCCCATTAAAATGACATCTACTGTCAAGTCATCATCGACAACACGACCCAAATTAGCAAGTTCTCTACGAGTATCGTTAATCTCTTGTAGCCAGGAGTCCATAGTTTGCTCGCGCGTGTAGGTAGCGTGGAAGAACTTCTTGAGAACCCACACGTAATTCGAAAACTCTCTCCTTGTGTAGTGACATTCCAAATCTAGCCACATTTGTCGTCCAGAAGGTAGTTCACACAGACGTTCGGCGTCCTCCGTTTTCACCCCACGCAAAATCGAATCACGCACGAAAACATCCAGTGAGTCGAACTGCTCCTGTTCAGGACACGGTAGTGCCGGTTTATGCACTGAGCCGTCCACTATTCCCCATACGTTGAAGCGTTGTAGAAACGCCATCAGCTGGGCAGGGTACAAGTTGAAGCTCCCTGTCCATCTTCGGTGCCGTCTTGTTCACATCAGTAGATGGTCGAACAGTAACCGGTTGGGACAGGGCAGGGGGAGGAGGAAAAACTCCATTACCTCTGGCAGCACCCTGGTCATAGCTAGCAGGCCAAACTGACGGCCCCGACGTAGTCATGGTAGTGGGGAATGACGTACTTATTGCTGCTGGTACGTTAGTAGAAGGCAGGACTCCCTCGAAGTCGAAACCACGGGAATGATTTGCAGCAGTGGAAGGCACACGTCCAACAGGAGACGTAAGTCCCATAGCTGCCACTCCACCAAACCCACCAACAGCTCCAGCATCTTGAGCGCCCCCACCAGTATACAGTAGCCATGCTTGTGCTGGTGTCTGGGCAGACGGCTGCGACGTAGAAGGTACAGCTCCAGTATCATGAAGTAAACTCGCGAAATTTCGAAGCATCTTTTCTTGTCTTCACGTAGTTCTTGGGCTCATAACCTTACAGCTAGTGTACTTACAGGATTTGGGCCCAGAGCACAATTAAGTAACTAGTGTCGACACGTGAAGAAGCAGGAAAGACTTGTTCGCCCACACAGCAAATTCGGGATTGCGGGAGTCGTGAGAGAACACGAGCTCCTTAAGACTTGTTCGCCCACACAGCAAATTCGGGATTGCGGGAGTCGTGAGAGAACACGAGCTCCTTAGTCCTATCATATAGCTAAGCCTAACTAAATGACTAACGGGCGGATGCATACTAATAATGAGATCAAACTGCTGGTTTCTGAGACGTATGTACGCCAGGTCTCAAACCGAGTCATTACTCATACTCATTTCAAGATTTCTGCAAGGGTCCATCCATATCCACAATATATATCTTTAGTAAATAAAATACTTGTACAAATACTATAAATAACAAACTTAAAACCTTTTAAAAGTTCTCGCTGTGAAAATCAAACTCCACGTCCAAGGTCTGCCGAACTTTCGCTTGATTCAACCGTGTACACTCCTCGTCAATAACATTTCCCAGAGACTTGGGACCGCAGAAGAACACACCGATCTCCTCGTGCTCTCCAACCTCATCACCAAGCGACTCCAGTCGACGATGATTCTGAGCCACCCGTGAGAGTTCAGTGTTCCAGTCGGGTCGACCAAAATGTGTTCGTTGCTTCGTCTGCAAGCCAGAGATGATATCCTGTCCTTCAGTGCCGTGAATAAAATTCTGTAGCGCTTGCAACGGAGCGATCACGGCCTCATTCTTAACTGACGAGAAGAAATTGTGGATCTCGAGTCGGTTCTCCGTGTCCATCTCACTCAACTGGTTCATAGTATTAGTGAACCACGTCAGTGACTCTTGTTCACGTGTGACCCAATAGAAATAGATCTTGCGGAGTTGGAAATTGGGTGGAAACCGAACGTGTCTACAGTGAGGACATCGGAAACTCTCCCACTGGTGCATGATACTTCTCAAAATGGACGCAAACGGAGTCACACCGATGCCGGCGCCGATCAAAACGATTTCGCGGTATCGCGCGTAATCCTGCGCTGGGGCTCCCATAGGACCATCCACGTTAATAATCGGATAAGGAGACGTCATTGGGCTTCCTTGATCCTCGATTTCTGAGACTTTATGCTGCTTTTGTAGTAGTTGTAGGTGTTTGTAGAGAGCGCCAGTCCAGTCACCTGCTTTCTGGATATGAAGACTCATGAATTCGTCTTCTGGAGCCGAAGAAACAGTAAACGGATGCCATTCGAATTTGGAAATTACAGGCACGTTCACAAATACGTACATCCCTGGTAGAAAACGTTGCCTTTTAGAAAAAGATTTGGGTTTTTTCATGAAAATCGCCACAGCTTCTTTCGAGAGCTGCACTTGTGCGATCCTCGTTTGTCCACCGAACATTTGAGTCATTCGATAGCGTTTCTCAATCAAGTATATGATCACAGGCGGTAGGATCCAGTAGTGCGCTTCTGGAGCAGCCAACCAGCGAGCAAAGCCGTGAAAAGCCATTAACACGAGGAAAGGGATGAAAAGCATGTGTGATATCCAAAACATGTTGAATTTCCCACGACGAACCTTTTCGAGACATAACGGAGCGGCGATCGAGGCACAAAGGAGCATGAAAACTCCAGTCCAGATCGGAAGACGAAGAGCAAATAGATACAAATCTTCATCTCGCACAAATGTCAAATGGTGATACTGAGACGCTTGCCAAACCGCTTCTGACACAGTGCGTACGTAAATCACAATCGCTAACCAAGCTACTGTATGACCGAGAGACGCAATCAGCAGCACAACACCACAAATTTTGTGAAACTCGATATGATTGTCAATGGGAAGATATTTGACAACAACAGGAAGTGTTCGCAGCCCAGTCACAAAATTCCGACACATTGGTAGTAAGACGAACATAGTATTCACAAGACAAATCTCAGCAAAACCTTTCGCGATACGAGCCCAATTCCCGACAGCTGAATCGATGGGGAAACGAGAAGCTTTGGCAATGAAGACACTAATCATGAGCAAAAAGTACAGAGTGAGCCAGAAAATCTCTGCTTGGTTCTTGCGGTAGAATTTCTTGATCCGGTACCATCTTCCACCCCTTTTGTTGTTTAAAATATGTTCCTTTCGGTTCTGAATCTCCACCACTGTACTCAAGCGACCGAGAGCTGCTTTGCTCTTGTTGTCGTCAGGTTCAGCTACTACAGCAGCGAAAACGGTTCTAAACTCTCCATACGTCATTTTATCCTGTTGGCGACACTGATCAAAGACTTTGTCCACGACTGCATCGTAGTCGAAGGCACCAATAAACTCCACGCCGTTAGCAGCGAAAGTGGCTTCGACAAACGCCATCAAACCTTCTTTCGACAACACTCCTTTGTGTTCCACATCAAACATCTCAAAGAGGAATCTGCACTTTTCATCGTCTTCCAGTCTAGACATTCTCACGGCAATCAAACATCTCAAAGAGGAATCTGCACTTTTCATCGTCTTCCAGTCTAGACATTCTCACGGCATCGACCATCATCGCCACAGATTCACGGGGTAGTGGCATAAAAGCCACCGAGGATCGAGATGCTTCGTCATACTGGAATGTTCCTGGTCTCTCGTATTGCTGAGTGGTATTGAGAGGATCGAGATGCTTCGTCATACTGGAATGTTCCTGGTCTCTCGTATTGCTGAGTGGTATTGATATTGTAGGACGTATTGAAAGTCTGAGTGAAAAACGGTAATTGGCCTGGAGCGAGTGGATTACCACAATCGTCTGAATTCACCACACTGATGTTAGAAACATGACTTGGTCTGCTGACTAGCGAAGCCTTCCACAAATGGTCCTTAAGCTCATATAACTCCGATTTGTTCAGCTGTCGACTTGGTCGCGTCATTATCGATGCTAAATTGCTTGGCATGAAACTTGACCGACTGCCGCCAACTCTAGGATTTCCAAACCGACAATTGCCCTGTGCTCTCCTCTGTCCACTGATCCCAGAACCATTGAGCATTGCAATGAACGAGTTCCGTTTCTTCGTGTGAGTCCCAACGCTACGCGGTTTAATGATCTTGGGCACAGGTAAAGCTGACGGAAGCTTTCTCACTGTCTCCTTGGGGTCGTAGTTTTCTTGCTGGTGGAACTGCGTGCACTCGACAGGTGTACTGTCTAGAACAGCAAACTCGGACTCGATCGCTTGTGTTGGCGTGTTGGTGTTTCTGGCTCGAGAATTGGACCCCTGGACTGGTGGCCTCTCGGACTCTCTTGACGTGTAGTTGGTCATCATGGTGGGCAGGTTGCAAATTGGCAAGTGGACAATAGAGCGCACTTTCGACTCGAGGTGATGATCAAAGGCGCGTATTGTATGACAAAGGAGGTCTAACGAGAGTATCCGAACAGCAGGTCATGAGGAGGTTCCAGACCAGTTTTAACGAACACCATAGTTACATAAAACAGGCACAAGTGCACGACCAGATATTTTGTGGTTTATGGTTTTATGAAGAAATAGTGTACAGTACTCCACTTTGTGCTACATCCGTGATAAATCCGGTGGTTAAACTGGTTTTATGAATTATGGATTTTTGTAAAAGCAACAAAAATCATAGATTAAAACCAGCAGATGGATCGGTACATCGGGTAAGCGCGTATGCTCAGGTCAGCAGTGCAACGCTAGTCACGCCCCGCTAGTCGATCAGCGTGATTTTTACCAATACCAATACATGTAGAATAGCGTAGATAACAGAAATCATGTGACGAGTGATCCAAGCTGACATCTTGACAACTGGTCGTCCAGTCGTCAGGATGTCACTGACAGCATGTCAGCTTTGGACTCTAAAGCAGACCTCATTAATACCGGCATTTGCCGGAATGTGCCAGATTAGCTTAACGTTGGCACCCTCGAAACTATTTTCCGACACAATGCCGAAATGTTTAACTTGGAAACATACCCTCCCTACGATTTCTACGACTTCTGAGTAAGACCTAGATTGTTCAGTCGGTCATACTGTCTACATAGTTTTAAATATACGAACGTCAATTCGTACTTCATACCGGTAATCGAACAATCCGACTCGACAGATGTCGGAGGCAAGTATCCTACTGTACAACCACAATAAAACTGTTGGAGACGCAAAAAAACGTGTACAGGGTTGCAGCAAGCTCGATGCCACCCCCACGCACTGTTAAAGCTTTTTGTTTCACAGTCTGTTTTGTCGTCTGGTTGCTGTGTAAAGTTTTCTTTAAAAAAGGTGATGAGGCGAAAGCAATTTTCTTCTATAGACCAGAAAAAAATCTTGCTTTCGCCTCATCACTTAGCGTTTAATACGACGCCCACTTCACGCATTGAGCAGCAGCAATTTGGTTTGTATAGTCCTAAGGTTTAAAGGGGGTCATGTAGTACTTGGGGCTTTGGTCCTCCTTCGACTCCTCCTTCTAGCATGCCGACATTAGACAGCGAACGAACCTGACACCGCATTTGGTGTTTCTTGTGGCGACAGATAGGTCCTACTGAGCTCGAGCATATCAGGATGCCAGCTCCTCCAGTGGAGGCAGATGGTGTACATGTACTGTAGTGAGTGTCCTGACCGACATGCGACTCGTAGAAAGAACTTGGAATCGATCGATTTTGTGATTTGCACAATCATGTCACGACAACCGTCGTTTGTGCAATGCTCAAAGCGTACTGTAGTCTATATTCGTGTGGTACACACCATTGGAAATTAGCAATTTTTGGGTTTTTGGACACTCGAGCGGCGACCATGTCAAACATCTACATCACCGAGCCCAACACGGAGGGGAAGGTGCTACTGCACACGAGCTTTGGAGACTTGGACGTGGAGCTGTGGCCGCAGCAGGCGCCCAAGGCGTGCCGCAATTTTGTGCAGCTCTGCTTGGAAGGGGTACGAATTGTAGTCTTTGCGGGTTATAACAATTCGATTGACCTATATTTTGTCTTTTTGGGACATATCCTATATGACAGTACTATGACCAGACCATTTTCCACCGCATTATCGCCGGCTTTATGATGCAGGGTGGAGACCCCACGGGCACAGGTGACGGAGGAGAAAGTGTCTACGGAGGAGCATTCATTGACGAATTCCACTCCCGGCTGCGTTTTAACCATCGAGGACTTGTAGCCATGGCGAACGAGAACAAACCCAACACCAACCACTCGCAGTTCTTCTTCACATTGGATGCTTGTGAATTTTTACACAAGAAACACACAATTTTTGGCAAAGTAAGAAATCTTTTTTGTGACTGAGAAATTTAATTTAATTTCTAATTTATTTTACATGTTATTTATTTTAGGTGACGGGCAACACAATCTTTAATTTATTAAGTGTTGGAGATTTGGAGACGGATGCAAAGGACCGACCTACGAACCCACCCAAGCTACTAAGAAGTGTTGGAGATTTGGAGACGGATGCAAAGGACCGACCTACGAACCCACCCAAGCTACTAAGTGCTGAAGTGCTTTGGAACCCTTTTGAGGATATTGTACCACGGTACGATGCAGATTTGGTGACTCTTTATATTGCCAGAGTTTGATAATTAATCCTGTACCTTTTTCTGTGGCTAAATGTGGTAATAGAGCTGTTAAACGCAAGGAGACTGAGCTTACGGCGGATGAAATGCAGAAGAAGAAGAAACGGGAACGAAAAGCGACGAAAGATCTGAAGTTGCTCTCATTTGGAGATGAAGAGGAGGCTTTCCAAGAAGAAATCAGTGATGGAATTAAGAAGTCTAAAAAGAAGAAGGCGAAAACAATGGTGAGTAGTCACGACCTGCTGGATGATCGGAAACTTAAAACGGAGGTAGATGCAGAGGTACTGCAGAGGGTCTCGGAAACAAATGGTGACGTGGTTAGCGAAGAAAAGAAAGAGCGAACGCGTGTGAGTCTTAAGGCAGCAGTAGCAGCTGCTTCAGCACGAAGTACAAGTGCCAAGTCGGACGCAGAGTCATTGAAAGGTTCGAACGATGAAAGTGTGAAGAATTCCAGCTTGAGATCCGATTTTTCTTCCGGCTTAGACACCAAGAAACAGGACCGGGAGGAATACGCAAAGCTTCGGGAAGAACTGCGTCAGACGAAGAAAGCGGTGCCGCTGTTCATGGGCGAAGAAGCGAAGAAAGAAGACAAGGACCGTGCCTTTCAGGATATGCTGACCCCTCTGCAGCAGCAGCGACAAAAGTATCTTCAGCGTAAAAAAGCGAGCAACCGCTCTTCTCGCGAGCAAGATACGCTGTCAAAGCTCAAGAAGTTCCAAGAGACACTGATTGATGTGAATATTAAGCAGCACATTTCTTCAGAAAACCTTAAATCTGATGAGGATGGTGATAAGAGCAAGAAAGATACTGCTGAGAGCTATCATGGCCAAGTTCTGGAAGAAGAGGAGGATGACGATGATACGAATGACGACAAGTCTTGGATGACCGCCAAACTGCGATTCAAGAAGCATATTGATGTAACAACGGAGTTTCTACTCTTCACTTTGTGGGCCCTTGTTCTAACTAACGTTTGCCTCATCTTTAACAGGATCAATTCCGCGCTGGCAACGATCCTTCGACTGATGTAAGCTACTAGTAGTACTTGTGTTTATAAGTGCAATTTGTGTATTTGTACTGAGGAGTGTTGACTATTTGTTGTATTGCAGGACTATATGACGATCGACCCCCGAAACGGGAAAAGCGAGCAAAAGCATGGAGAATCGAAACGAGGTCAGAGTCGAGAGCATCGAGACCGATCGCATGATCGCTCGCGGGACAGCAGTCGACGTAGCAGACGTCATGACTCCAACCGCCGGGAACACCGAGGTGATCGTCGGCGATAAACACCCGAGAAGGTGCTTGCAGGTGTTCGTATTGCAGAACTTCTAATACTAAACGCAACCAGCTTGCCAATGGTTTTCCATCCATTAGATCGGATGATCAAGTTGTATTTTCTCTGCTATTTCGACGTATCTCCGGCGTCATTCACCTTCATACGGCTCTTATCAGTCCAAAACCGTAGTTTCAGCTCGTTCAAGCTTTACTTTCTCCGTTAAAGTCACGCGCTCCAAGTATTGTTCAAATTTCCCGAGCGATTTCTTACGTGGTGACAAACTGTACTTTTCCTTCCGAAATCGTGTCCGTTGTTCTTCAAAAGCGACCAGTGCGTTGCGTTCTTCTTGAACTCGTTTTAACTCCTCACCATCAAGTAAAGTATCTTGTTGTTCTTCTCGTTTACGCTCTGTCCATTTCTCATAGAAATCGTCAACCAAAGTGTAATACATCGTGAGATTCGCCAGTTCTCGTTCTAGGAGATAAATGCGTTCCCGTTCTGTACGTCGTTTTCCATTAAGCTGCTTGCGTCGTCGAGATTTGTCCAATTGTGTAGTCAACATCGTTGCAAGGAACGGCATCTTCTCTCGACTTTTGCCATTCGTAGTAAATGGCAAATGACGACAAAACTCATTCCTGTCAATATTTTGACGCAGATCAACGTGGCGATGTCTGGAGCGAGTTTCATTTTGCATGAAAGCACCTTCGTACCAGAATTCCCACTCCTCATTGTCTTCACCAGTGTCTACAGTCTGTTTAGTAACCTCTTCACAAGGTGTTGGATCCTGAAAACGGTAGTAAAAGTCTCCTCGACCATCCATAGCGTCTTCATGCCAGAAACCTACATGTTTGGAACGTCCATGATCAAATCGAGCTGTTCCTCTTCCATGTTTAGCTCCACAGTCAAAGAATCCATCGTATTCGTCTCCGTGACGCTCGCACTGTCGTCCACGTCCATGTGGTTGTCCATCAAGAAAAGGTCCTTCGACAAATGAGCCATCAGGGTAAGTTCGCTTACAAACTGGTCCATGAAGAACACCATTAACAAATTCACCTTCATCCACTACATTCGTAGAACTGACGTATCGTCCAAGACCAGAAATGACACCGTTCTTCATCTCTCCATCATAAATAGCGCCATCCGGAAAGGTTAAGTGCATCCCTGGTCCATTTTCCACACCATCGCGATAATCATCACTGTTTAACAGTGAAGTTCCGTACACACGACCTCGAAGTTTCTCGTTGTGTTCGTAGCGTCGCTGTGGGCCATCAAAAGTTCCTTCACAAGTTGTTCCTTTGCCATACACCAACTTGCCGTTCCCACAGCGTGTGTTTCCTGTAAAATCTCCTTTGTACACTCCAACATTCGTGTACTCTTGACCTTGACCCTGTTTGCGACCCAGTCGAAAGGCTCCAGAGTAGACACCACCAATAGATGAGAAGTGAAAACGTTCATCAATTGGATCTAATGGGATTTCGTCATCTTCTGCAGCTAAAGCTACACTCGTTGGTACCATTAATTCCCCTTCACCATGACGCAATCGTCGAAGTCTCACTGTTCGCATATTCACTTCTTTAA
>JAIKVB010000918.1:0-17729 GCA_024679045.1 Phytophthora brassicae
TAGAGCTCTTTCTCATGGTTTCCTAGTTCTGTATACAAATATCTAATGAAATGTGATCGTTTCCGATCTCTTCGCCTCCCTAAGTCGAGTCGTTTTGTCCTTTCGTCGAGTCGTTTCGGGCGTGAACAGTCGAATCTGCCCTAATCGGGCAACTTGGGACTTCGGTAGGGTGTCCTTGTCCCCTCAACGAGCAACCCGACTCTTTGGACCAGATCTCGAGTCGACGACAGGATTACCAGCATTCCGACTGGACTACCAACATTCTGATCGTCGATCGTCCCGGTCGTCTTAAGTGCGTGTATACACGCCAGTTGGGTCAGTCCATGTTGTAGCCTAGTATAGGATGACCTAGTTGAGGCTCCGACCGAATCTCGTGTTCACTACACCACATTGCCGACGCAGACACTGAGGAGAATTCAACGGACGAAGACGTTTCGTTCTTGTCTCCAGAAAGCAAGCACAGAAACACCACCCCAATATCTCATCTCGCAGAAGCGATGAAGGAAGGCATGACAGCAATAGCCACTTCAATGGGGACCGACACAAAACTCGCCACCGTTTTGCAAGACCTAAAAGAATCCCAGGAAGCGTCGCGAGAACTTCAATCAAGACAACTTGCTTTATTAGAGTTGCTGGTCACAAGGATGGACCCGAGCACGAGCTGATCGGTCCGCATTGCATGATGTTCGGCTGTACACCATGAATAATTCTTCGGCTGCACACCATGAATATTGGTTCTTCTTTTTGACACGCTTCTATGATCTTTTTTTATTTGTTGGCTTTATCTTACAGTTCCGAAAAATACTGCATGATGTCTGCTCGTTTCATCACACCTTGTTCATGACTAAGCGCATCTTCAACGTCGAGAGACTTCATCGAAGAGCATGGCGCAGGGTCGGGGTCGATACCATCGACTTGGTACGTATCATTGAGTTCGATCATCAAGTTATGAAGCACGAGACAACTTATGATGATTCTTGACACATTTTGAGGTGTTTTTTTGCTGTACTTTGCCAAGTAAATGCGGTATCGATTCTTCAGAATACCGAACGCGCGTTCAACAGTCATTCGAGTTTGTTAATGCTTGAAGTTGTAGAGTCGCTTCTTGGAATTGGTTAAAGCCTCTTCTTCGGCAAACGGAGTAAGTATATGACGGAAGACCTTGTACCCGGCATCACCGAGAAGGTGCATGCCTGCAGGAACTGAGACGTTATTGCGCAATCCAGATTGATTCCACAGCGCTTGATCATTCATCGAGCCAGCTCTAATACAATATGACCGAAACCTTGTCTTGTGGTCTACCACAGCTTGCATGTTCACTGACGGGTAATTTTTCCGGCAATACCAGCCTTCATGCTCCGAACGGCCAATACGAATCAGCGAGCCGTCTATTGCGCCAATCACATCAGGGAACCCCGCAGCACTCTCGAAACCGACGCGAACTCTCTCAACGTCTTCGGACGTAGACGGCATTTGAATTTTCTCCTTAGCCAGCCGTGTCAGAACCTCTAGCACTTGGTTAATAAACACTATGGCACTGGTTTTTGACATTCCTAACACCGATGCAGCGCTGTCAATTGTTCCGCCACAAGATAGGTACACAAGAGTCACGGCAACACGCTTGATGATACTGTACTTCGCATTGTGATGAACTCGACCAGTCCAATTCTGTTGAACGATAGCTGCAATCGACAGGAATGTGCGCTTGTCGCATCGTGGAACCCTTAGCCAGCCGTGTCAGAACCTCAAGCACTTGGTTAATAAACACTATGGCACGGGTTTTTGACATTCCTAACACCGATGAAGCGCTGTCAATTGTTCCGCCACAAGATAGGTACACAAGAGTCACGTGATGATACTGTACTTCGCATTGTGATGAACTCGACCAGTCCAATTCTGTTGAACGATAGCTGCAATCGACAGGAATGTGCGCTTGTCGCATCGTGGAACCACTTCGTCCTGGGGTATTGCATGGCTTTGTCGAACTCAGTTGAATGGAACGTGTTGATGTGGCGTCTCGGAGCGACCCCTAGCCGACGACGGTCACTGCTGAGGACGGTAACAACAGCACAGACGCACTGAAGAATGCAGAAAACTGCGGTTTCATTCCGGGGCAGCTCAACTGGGGTAACTTTCGACCATAAAACCTTATATGAGGCAGCTAATATATAATTCCACAGGTGATTCAATTTTCCCACCATCAGTATGATAATAGACTGGCACCGCTTCCAATCGGTTTAAAGGGGCATTAGTTTGACCAAGTTGCCCCCACTCTGAACGGTGCAAAATCTGAAACTCGTTCCGAGTGTCAGTCCAATTTTAGCCAATCAGATACGAAATTTACTCAGAACAAGTTTCAGATTTTCTACTTGGACCAGCCTAAAGCGTGAAAAGCAGCTTGTACTGTACCCGGTAATATAACTTATGAAAATAGTCCGTCCTGCAAAAACAGTGCTGCTGATTGGCTGACAATTTATTATGGCACGGACCCCCCTTTCCAAACTGGCTTGTGAAAACCAAAAATTGGGTGCGTCCTGCGGTCCTAAATACATGTATGTAGCCATTCACAAAAGTGCGACCGTCACCAACCAGCCAAAAGGTTGTGTTTCATCAACAGTTCCGGGACATCTCAATAGTCCGTCATGACGCGCTCCAACGACAGCCAGAAGATTATCGTGGTTGGAATCCCTAAGACCTACGATGATGCGCATCTTTCTGAGCTCTTTGGTGAGTTCGGGGCCGTCGTCGAGGCTAAAGTGGTGATGGATGCTACCACGAACGTCTCTCGAGGCTTCGGCTTCGTTACGTTCACGGCCGCGTCCGCTATGCGCAGTGCTATTAAAGGGATCAACCGCAAAGTGATTGATGGTCGCACTCTAAACGTGCGGCAATTGGTTCCCAAGGATGAATTTCAGTCGCAGAAGAAGGAGACGGAGGACGTGAGTCAGCGGCCGTGCTGGTTGTTGCGCAAGGGCAAGTGCACGAAAGGCGCCAACTGCCCTTTTTCCCATGACATTAAGGACGGTGAGTATGGCAACTGCTTTGAGTATGTACAGACGGGTGAGTGCAAACGTGGAGACAAGTGCAAGTTCTCCCACCCCGAGCCTGAGCTTGGAGAAGACGGCGAAGTGAAGGAAAATTTGCACAAGACAGTGGAGAAGAAGGACGCGAAGCCGGAGAAACGCGTGTGCTATAGCTACCAGAATGGAAGGTGTCATCGAGGTAAAAATTGTCTGTTTGTGCACGAGTTGCTGGTGACTGAAACGGAAACGAAGGATACGAAGAAGGGAAAAGAGGAGAAGAAGTCGGTGAAGGAACCTTTTGAGGTAGTGACCAAGACGGATGCCGGAAAGAAGAGGAGACGACCGGATGACGAGAGTGAGAGTGAGAAAGAGGAGGAAGAGATGGAGAAGAGTGAGAAAACTTACCAGCAGCCCCAGAAGAAGACAGCGACGGCTACGGGACAGGCAGCGCATGTGAACAGCTTCAAGTCGTCGCAAAAGCCGACACAGCAGAAACAACAGAATCCACAATCTGGACCGAAGAAGTTTGAATGGAAGGCAAAGGTGGTGGCCAACAATACGGCGAAGCAGGTTGTGCAGCATGAGGAGCCCAAGCACCAGGTTCAGCGTGCTACGAGGCAGGAAATCGACTACTCGGACCGGAACTGGGAAGCTCGTGAGCGTCCTGTGAAGAAGGTGAAAACTGAGCGAGTTGATATGGGAGCAGCTTTTGATGGTGTCTCGGACGACGACACGCGTCCCCGTCAAGGAAAGTTTAAGCGCAAGGTGGACAAGGAGACGATGCGTGCAAACCGCGAGAAAATGACACTGGAGCGACGTGCGAAACGTAGCGCCAAGAAGACGGCGCTGTCGAATCTGCAGACTAAGGCCCAGGTGGAGCTAGAAGCTTGATTGATTTTGGTCACACACAAAAGTACTCAATAAAAAGATACCTTTTGTATTTGTGCACTGTAGTTTTTACTACCATAAGTTGTGTACATTTGAAGTGGTTCATTCTAATTGGTCAATTTTACAATCATCTATTCTCATGATACCTTTTGTATTTGTGCACTGTAGTTTTTACTACAATAAGTTGTGTACATTTGAAGTGGTTCATTCTAATTGGTCAATTTTACAATCATCTATTCTCATTGGTGCATTCGTTATTTTGGCGCCAATACGGTAGTCATTTCCCAACCAGTCACAAACAAGATCACGTCCTAAGAATGGCAAGTGAGCGGTCTGTTCGTGTCGTGGTGGCGGCGCTTGAAGCCACGGGAGGTATCGGCCTCTTGCAGCAAATACCATGGCATCTTCCGTCTGACATGAAGCGTTTCCGGTCTCTTACTACTTCGTCCCCTTCCCCTGCGTCAGCTAAACACGCCGTCATTATGGGGCGTAAGACTTGGGAGTCGCTTCCCGCCAAAGTGCGACCCATGCCCAAGCGCTACAACATCATCTTGACTCGAGATGATAGTTACAGAAATAATAAGGAAATTCCAGAGTCTGTGGGTGTCGCTGCCAGTTTCCAGGAAGCTCTAGAGCTGGTGCAACAACAAGGAGAAGCGGTGGATCAGGTCTTCGTCATTGGAGGAAGTGCTGTTTACGCTGAAGCTCTGGCTTATTCAGGCTGCAATAAAGTGCATTTAACGAGGGTTAAAGGTGTCTTTGAGTGCGACGCTTTCTTCCCACTGCAACAATTAACGCAAAACTTTAAAGTGGCACAAGAGTCAGAGATCATGGAGGAGAATGGCGTACAATACCAACTTGTCGAGTATGAGAGGAAGACGAAGGATACAAATGAGGTGGAGAAGACGACTTTAAAAGACTGTACGACTGTTCATGAAGAAATGCAGTATCTTGACTTAATCCGAAAGATTTTAACTCAAGGAGCTAAACGAGGAGACCGAACGGGTACCGGTACGTTGTCGGTTTTTGGAGCTCAGATGAGGTTTAGTTTACGGGAAAACGTCTTCCCACTGCTTACGACCAAGCGCGTCTTTTGGCGAGGTGTGGCAGAGGAGCTTTTATGGTTCATTAGTGGCGACACAAACGCACACTCATTACAGCAGAAGGATATTCATATCTGGGATGGAAATGGATCTCGAGAGTATTTGGACAGTCGAGGGCTACAGTCTCGAGAAGTGGGCGATCTTGGACCGGTCTATGGTTTCCAATGGCGTCATTTTGGAGCCAAGTACACGGATATGTACGCAGATTACACTGGTCAAGGTGTGGATCAGCTTGCTGAGGTGATTCACAAGCTCAGAACGAACCCGACGGACCGTAGAATTGTTTTATCTGCTTGGAATCCTGCCGATCTCAACGAGATGGCACTGCCACCATGTCACATGTTCTGTCAATTCTACGTGGCAGACGGAGAGTTGTCGTGTCAAATGTATCAGCGCTCAGCCGATATGGGACTTGGTGTGCCGTTTAACATTGCTAGTTACGCGCTGCTTACGCGGCTGGTGGCGCAAGTTGCTGGACTGAAATCTGGCGATTTCATTCACGTTATTGGAGACGCTCACGTGTATTTGAACCACGTTGAACCTCTTCAGAAGCAGCTGACGCGCACACCGCGACCATTCCCGACACTTCACATAAACCCCGAGAAGACGAAGAGCATTGACGACTTTAAGTTTGAGGACCTGGAGGTGCGCGACTACCGTCCTCATGGCACGATCAAGATGGAAATGTCCGTCTAAGACATTAATGTCGAGCGCATTTCACAGATGAGCTGAAGCGTACTTTACCAAACTAAGATCTAAATATATATTTTACGATGGCAGGTATTATTAAAAAATTACTTCTACAGTACACTATAGTAGGAAAAACACTAATTTAGGCATTCTCCTCAGTAGGAAGACATTCCAATTCTCACTTGGCACAATTGGCCGATCATCAAGTTGTAATGCCAACGTTGTTCGACATGTCTTACCGGTAATTGTTAACAGGCCTCTTCTATCTAGGATTTTGCATAAAAAAGGCGCAAAGCCTAATTTGCCTTTTGGGGGATGCCTAGTTCGAAACAAGAATATAAAGTACTGGCTGAAATTTTACATATTATGTAAAATTTCAGCCAGTATATTCTTATTTGGTTCGCCACTGCATCTACAGTATATTATACTGTAGATGCAGTGGCGAAAATGCCCAGCTTAAGTTCGAGGAGGATACGACGGAGAGACTTATAAGCTTCACAAAAGTGAAGACTCATATCCGTAATGCGACACTGTACTCCTCGGCAATGTTTGACGAGAAACGGAACGAAAATGAACGCCTTTCGCTGGTAGATGGATCATCTCGAGCCCTTCTTGTATTTATTAAAGGGGTTAAAGACATTCAGATCGAAGTGAAGAAGAGTTAAGCTGTTGGAATTTTCCCAAAGGGATGTTATTGTCTGCGATACAGATCATCCTGTCCTAACCTAACTATTAATAATAGTTGCCGTTGCTTCAGTTGATATCAGGTATAGCAGGATTATCAATTAGTGAGATAAAAATTTCGATTAAGCATATTTTGTTAGGTGGTTTTCGACCGTTATATTTTGATTGCTTGGACCGATAAATCTTCGCACTCGGGTCCGAGCCAAATGAGATTAAAACAGAAGGTATCGTTGACACGACGCGCCACTCTTAGATCATAAATGCAAAACACGTCTTGATGATCGTTTTGTGGCTTTTACACTATATTGCACCCCATTTTTAAGTTATCAAATACATGTATAGCAGCAGACAGGGATATCAAGGTATTGTAAACACTTGACTGGTAACCGAGTCGGTGGACACCGTCCACATCAAATATAGCAGGATATCATGTAAGGGAATCATTTAGGACAGGATGATGTGTATACACATTTTCGTCAGCTACACATAGTAGCCGATGAAAGGCTTATTACGGTATCAGTGCGTCCGCTAAGGTGTGGGAACAATACAAGTTTCTGAAAGATAAATATCTTGGTGACGAGGAATTTAAGAGTGCAGTCAGCAATTCAGAAATCATTTATGCTCGGATTGACGTGGATAGAGAGAAGAATTTTGTTATACTTCAATTCTCGTGGGGTTAGCATCTATTAATAAGGATATTCCGCCTGGCAGGTATACTGTAGATAGCGACTTCAGCTCGTTGAAATGTTAAGAACTCTCACCGATGTTCGCTTAGCACTAGGCTTTAGAATGTCAGCTGCGGGCGAAGCAATTCTTCACGACCATCCCGCTAGCCGACGCAGTAGATTCCTCATCCGATGAGCACTGAAGAGACAACCTTTCACTGAAGTGAAACGCCACGATATCATCTGCTAGCATACTTTAATCAAGTCAATACTAATGCCTAATTTTGCTTTTCTGTAGCTGATACATTGTGTATTGCCGAACTGGTAATAAAAATTACTGCCTAACTAAAACCAACTAGGCAAAGTAGGCAGAGAGCCTAGATAGAAGAGGCCTGATTATTAAGACAGGACGATGTCGAGTCTGGACTGTCGACAGCTTCGCATAACGATGATCCGTCTTGTTTGTTGTTTGCCGTTGCCTTGAGCGCTACATTGCAAAGAGCGAGCTTCAGTGATCCTGATTATTAAGACAGGACGATGTCGAGTCTGGACTGTCGACAGCTATAATCCGTCTTGTTTGTTGTTTGCCGTTGCCTTGAGCGCTACATTGCAAAGAGCGAGCTTCAGTGATTTACTGACAGTGAAGTCGTAGAATCTCGTCATATGTGTGGCTGGCTCACATTTCTCAACAAACACACAGTTTTCACTGCTTATTTGTATAGTCGACTATGGCAGAGAGGGAAATTATACTAATCTCCAATCTGTCGTCAACTTGGAAGCTGTCGTGCTTTTCAAGGCAGATGGGATCGCCTTCTCACACAAGATTTTCTTCTTTCCTGGTGGTGCAGTACCAAGTTTTTCATTCTTCAAGTTTCACTCGATTGGACAGTTAAAAATGCTGTCTTGTAAGGCGCTTTTCACTTCTCTGGTGCTTCTATCAGTCGTTGGTACTTCCTACGCTGTGACTTCCGACCCCGTTTCGGCTCAATATTCGGTCTCTGCTTTCGCTATTGGTGACTGGGGCTCAACTACCTTCAAACAGGGAGGTTCTTGTTGTTCTCGGTCGGCTACTTTCTCCAATTACGATCTAGTGGCTGAAGATGTTGTCGCTAGTTTGATGGATACGGAAGCTCGCAATTCCCCCGTAAAACCTAAAGTGATCATGGGTCACGGTGACAACTTTTACTGGAACGGAATCATCAGTCAAGAGTCCCGTGATTCACGCTTCACCGCGACTTTTGAGGAGAAATTTGACGGAGCCAACATCAAGACCACTCCCTGGGTGAATGTACTGGGAAACCACGATTATGGTGGTGCCAGCTACATTTGCAACAGTGGTGAAAATGCTGTGAGATGTGAGACGACTGAAGCTTTGATTCAAGGACTGGAGAATAAATTCAAGTGGCAATCCGAGTACAAAAGCCCCAATGACGACCGCTGGAAACTCGAAGACCATTTCTACGTTCACCGTATTGAAGACCCAGCTACTGGTGTCAGTGTCGATATTTTCAATGTGGATACAAACGATGCGGACGTCCACGGAGCTTCCCAGATCTGCTGTCAATGCTACGGATACTCGAATGGTGACAGTGCCACGTGTCGTAACGTTGGTCGTGGTCATCAGTTCTGTACTGGTGGAGATGTTGCCATGTTTGATGCTTGCTATGCCAAAATAGGTCAATGGGGAGCTGATTCACGTGCTCAAGTCGCTGAGAAGGTGAAAACGTCGACGGCCACTTTTAAGATCGTTAACAGCCACTACAGTCCGTTCAATCATTATGCTGAGAATGGCATGAACAAGTGGTTTGATGTCCTACGGAACTCCGGTATCCACGTCTGGATTAACGGCCACACACACGGTGAGAAGCACGATTACTCGTCGTCTTTGGGGATCCATTTCCTTGAGAATGGTGCTGGTGGTGGTATCCAGAAAGAAGGAGCTAGTGGTATCCCTGCGTATGCTGCTAGTACCATCAACAAGAACGTGTGGACGTACAATGGTGCCGAGTACGGATTCATGTCGCTCCAAGCGTCGAAAGAGTGGATTAAGTTGCAGTACCACACGGCTGACAACTCGTGGCAGTTCGGAGAAGACTTGAACAGAACCCAAAAGGGTGGAGTTGTGACGAAACACTGCTGGTACATTCCCTCGGATGGCTCGGAAGGCCGTGGCTGTTAAATACTTCACAGTATTGTCAAACTTTGTTTAGTTGCGTGCAGTAGAACATCTACAAGAGAAAGAAAAGTGTCTTAGACTCCAGATTGTACGCTTAATCATTAAGTTTTGCAATCATTTTCATGTTATATTTCACCTACCGGTAATGTCATATTTCAAACTAATTGATTTTTAGCAGGTTTTGCCTTCCGAACCATCATTTGGAATGTACCAGCAGTGTTTTGTAGCCACTCCACCCACTTTTATCCTGCTAAAATCTCCAGTAAATGACCATTTCCTATCTGCTGTGTGATATTGCAGCTTCAGCCAGTCTTTCGATGCCTCCAATGACATAAATCCGTACTCGTCACCTGTATACGTCCATTTGTTTTTAATTACATACTGAGTAGCATAAGGTGGAACTCCACTCGCCGATTCTTTTTGAATGCCACCACCAGCGCCATTTTCTACGAAATGAAGTCTCAGAGACTCCGAGTAGTCGTGTTTTTCACCATGAGTGTGGCCAAAGAGGAACACGTTAATACCTGAGTCTTTAAGAACATCAAACCACTTGTTCATACCAGATGGAGCGTAGTGAGAATACGGACCGTAATGACTATTGACGATTTTCCACGTCGCGTTGGAGTTTTTCACCTTTTCTGCTAATTGAGAGCGAGAATCGTTTCCCCACATTGCGAATTGGTTGAAACAGGCATCGTACATGGTTGTATCACCTCCACAGCAATACTTATTGCCACGAACAATATTCTGACACTTTTTATTGTCGCCCTCAGAGTAGCCATAACATTGACAACAAACTTGTTGAGCTCCATGAACGTCAGCATCATTTGTATCCACATTGAAGATGTCAATACTGACACCAGTGATTGGGTTTTCAATACGGTGAACGTAGAAATGGTCGTCCAGTTTCCAGCGATTGTTATTGGGACTTTTGTATTCGGATTGCCACTTAAACTTGTTCTCCAGTCCTTGAATTAGAGCTGCAGTCGTCTCACAACGATCATTGTTGTCGCCATTATTGCAGATATAACTAGCACCACCATAGTCGTGATTACCCAATACATTCACCCACGGGATGTTTTTCATGTTCACTCCATCAAATTTCTCTTCGAGAGTCGTGGCGAATCTCGAGTCACGACCTTCCAAACTATTGATTCCTGTCCAGTAGAAATTGTCACCATGGCCGATGATGACATTAGGTTTTACCTTGATGTTACCAGCTTGGATGTTCATCAGACTGGCTACGATCTCTTCTGCATTGAGATCGTAGTTATTGTAAGTAGACGAACGTGTGCAGCAGGAATCTTTGTATGTGGTGGTACCCCAGTCCCCAATAGCAAACGCTGACAAGGAGAAGGTGGCAGAAGTCGGATCCGAAGTCACAGCACTGTTGATAGTCTTCATGACAGTGAGGAACACCACAAAGATGATAAATACGTTGGAATTTAACATTTCGTTCGTGTTTCTTCTGGGTTGTTCTCGTTCAGTCAATTGAAAAGTGAAAGACTGAAAGAGAAGATGTCTAGCCCCGACCACATGTACAGGATGACAAAATATCAAACTACGATGATGCCAGCACATTTCGTAGTCCAGTAAAGTGAAAGATTTAGATGGGCAACAACGCATCGACTTCAACATCTCCAACATGTAGCCATCTTCAGCAATATATTACGTGGCCCACCTATTGTGCAACATCCATCTATTCACTAAAGTGCGATTTGTCCACGTGGCCGTCGAGTCGCCATCAAAACTCCCAAAGCGTCATTAGATCGTTTTCTTCAAATGGGACGTCAAGTGTTGTACGCGTCGAGTCCTCGTGACTCGAGTATTGTCAACCTCGTAGTTTGCATCGCTGGTATCTACGTCTGCTACTTGAGTTATGGTATTTTCCAGGAGAAAATGTACGTCTTACCATCTACAACGTCTTCTAATATTAAATTTTAACCTTTTTGTGGATTATTTCTTACCCAGTTTCACGTACCGATCCCCAACTGGAGACAAGTTTACAGCTACGCTCTTTATGCTGTTCGTACAGTGTGTGACCAATTCTCTCGTTGCTTACGCCGCCACTTTTGTATGGAAACCTGAACGTGCTCGGATGCCTTTGGCTCCGTTTGCCTTCACAGCCGCCGCCTATTTAGGTGCCATGCTCTGTAGTAACGAAGCTTTGAAACACGTGAGTTTCCCTACTCAAGCACTGGGAAAGTCGTGTAAAATGATTCCTGTCATGCTCATGGGAGTGCTCATTCGTCGCAAAAAGTACACACTTCGAGACTACATTTGTGTGGTGGTTATTACGACGGGAATTGCAGTGTTTCAACTGGGAAAAGCTTCAGCTAAACATGCGGAGAGAGAGAACAGTACGTACGGATTATTGCTGCTCTTCTCTTCACTCACTTTGGACGGCATTTCGGGTCCCAAACAAGAGGAAATTGCTCATCAATTACGTCCGTCAGTGCATCAGCAGATGCTCAATACGAACCTTTGGGCTGTAATTTACACTGGAATTGGTGCTTTGGTAACAGGTCAAGCTGTTCAAGGCTTTTTCTTCTGTTTGGAGAACCCATCGATCCTCAATTCGGTCTTTTACTTCTCCGTCTGCAGTGCATTGGGTCAGAACTTCATTTATTTCACCATTCAGCAGTTCTCGGCGCTTACATGTACCACCATCACTACCACACGCAAATTCTTTACGATTTTGTTCTCAGTGGTCTGGTATGGGCATGAACTCAGTCTAATGTCGTGGCTTGGTGTTGCTGTTGTGTTTCTGGGCTTGGGATGGGAACTTTCCAGCAAGTACCAGAAATACCAGGCACAGAACGCCAAACTCACGTAACCCACTAGAAGGCAGCAAGTGACTCACGATCTCTCATCATAAGAACGTCACAATACACTCACCTTCGATGTTAAATACTACTTGAAGTATCATTTCTTCTGGATAACATGCTAGCATACAAAAAACGTTGTTTGATCACATAGATGACTTGGTTCCAGATCGGAAAGTCTGAGCTCTTCCGTTCATTGACTGTGTACGAGCACGAGCAGGTGTTGCACTTCGCTGGCTACTACCAGAGCCAGCAGTTTGTAGATTTGGACTACTGGAAGTGGGTGTTAATGTTGTCTTTGAAGGACGACGCATAGTCCCCAGGTCCAAATGCATGAGCCCTGTGTCGGTATTCATCATGTCCAGTAAGAGATTTTTCAGCTCTTCACCAAGTACACTCAGATCGTACTCTCCATCTTCATTTTCCAACCATCGCGTCACTTCCTTACGAAGTGCTGCCAGTAGATTTGGATAATGTTTGGCGGCCATTTTACGGAAACGTTCCTCTTCCAAAAGTCGCAGTGAGTTGCCAAACAAACGGTCTTTTTGACAAGCACCGGCCTCAAAGTCAGCAATTTTCGTCTTAAACTCGTTGATTTTGTTGAAAAGTTTCATGATTTTCTGAAGTGATTGAAGCCGATTTTGGGCGCCTACGACTGCGTTTTTCGCTCCTTCCATGTCTGCAATCGCATCTCGAAGACGATTAAGCTGAAGCTCACCAAAGGACACAGAGTAAATCCAGTGAAAGTCGTTTAACACTGGATCAAAACGTGAAAGGAACGAGTCGTTCGTAGTCGGAACTGCTTCAAATATGGAGTACGCCATCCATGTCTGCAATTGCATCTCGAAGACGATTAAGCTGAAACTCACCAAAGGACACAGAGTAAATCCAGTGAAAGTCGTTAAACACTGGATCAAAACGTGAAAGGAACGAGTCGTTCGTAGTCGGAACTGCTTCAAATATGGAGTTGTCGTTCTCTTCGTCGCTCTCCGAGTTTGATGCGAACAACGCGTATTTTTCTACTATAGCACGACGAGCTTCACGTCCTTCATCTTCACATCCCAAGAAGAAACTCACACGCTGATCTTGTGTATCGATACCAAAAGCAGTAAAGTCGTCGTTCATCGAGTAGAACAAACTACGGAGCGATGTTTCCACAGGTTCACTCAATCCATTAAGCATCTTCTTGCCAGCAGCAAGTGTGTCTACGAATTTCTCCTCGATTGGTATTTTATGTGGAATCTGTTGCAATGTCAATACAAAATGCTTGTGTTGCGTTAACGCGTCCTCATCCGAAGCATCAGCAATAGAAGCATCGTGTGTCAACATCACCGCTTGTTCTTGAGTCCTGTGGAGGTACTCAAGTGCATTCTCACGGCCTGCCTGGACCTCTTCGAAGCCTCGTAAGATCTTCACCAGAACTTCTAGTCCCCGTTTACTGACATCAAGTTGCCCACCAGTCTGGAGAATCCAGGCAGTAAACTCGTCAAAGATATCGCTTCCACTTGCATCCGCTTCCGCTTTGGTACTTCCATCCGCTTTTCTGACGCAATTAACCACAAAGGCAACATCTTCATGACTAAGTTGTATCTTCCGAGCAACCGTCCTGATTGCTGTTAAAATCGCCTCCAACTCGGCCATCCGCTTCGTCTTCTCTTTAAACAAGACATTAAAGAGACGCTTATCCTGCTGCATGCAAGAACTGGAGATTGTATCACAGTTTGACTCGTCCAGATTGGCCAGAAGCTGTTCGAGTGATGCAGCGGAATCCGGATTCTGCTGGAATTCTTTCCAATGGTTCAGGTTTGCAGATAAAGAGCGATTTAACGCTACATCGATGCTGCTAATATCATCATGAGGAACATGGCGAAAGTCGTCACTTGATACGATTTCAAGACCGCTGGCTAACTCCGAAATCCCTTCAGTAGTTTTCACGCGCGTGTTAACGCGTTGCCACAATTCCTTTGTCAAACGCTTCCTCTGCGTCAATAAATACTTCTCTTGCTCGAGGAGCGTTGTTCCTGCCACTGAAGAAAGTGATTGTATATCCACGGGATTAGCCACATGAAGCACTATCTCCATCCGACTGATAGCACTGTAGGCCTCATCAATTCGACCCTGGAGTTTTTCTCGGGCGGCTTCAAGTCCTTCTAACTCCTCAGAACACTTTTTAACCAAAAGCTGATTAATGTCTTGAAACTTAGAAACTTGATCTTCCTCGTTAAGCCCCAGCTCTTTCCAAATTTCTTGACATCTCTGATAAAAAGAAAGCGGAATCGTTAGTAAATACTTCGACGTATAGTGCGAATAAAAACAATTCTAACCACAAACGTACACTCATTAAGCGAAAGGATTCCTCTTTCATCTCCATGCTCTTTGCCGACGCCTGAAACTGCTCTAATTCCTCTCGCATGATGGCCATTTGTTTCTCTTTCTCAGCTAGCTGATCAGTAAGCTCCGACTCACGGGTTTCCAATTCAGCAACTTTGCTTCTTTCTTCTAAGTATTCCGGAGGTTTACTTGTACTGACTTCACGATTAAAACTCGTTATCATTTGAAAGGCGCATTGTACGTCCTTCTCATACTTTGTTTCCAGCTCCGCCACTTTTGTATCCATGTCATCTTTCATTGCTGCCAACTTCTTGTTCGCTACTTCATCAGCCTCTCTCTGCTGTCTCATGCCTTCTTCTTCGTTATATACCATATAAATCCGCCAGTGGGAGTATATCTCGACAATTAACCTTCTGATCACATCTTTCGCTGCGTCTAGTGACTTGATTGAATCGAGAATATCAGTCATAGAAGCTCGTTGTCCAAGCTTAGCTCGCATTGCATCACGAAGCAGGGAAATGCTTTCTTCGCAGTCCTTCAGATTCTGCTCATTCTTCTCCATGAATTCTTGCTCAGTCATTTCACCACGATGACAAGCCATAAGTCCACTCGTTATGTGATGGAACAACTCGGTTCGTTTCCGAAGTTCTTTGTTCATGGAGGCCTCAAGAGCTTCTTTGTCGAAAACAATCTGAAACAATCAGGTACATAAAACCACAAATGAGCTATCTCACATGTGTAAATAATTAACAGACGTACGCACCCGAAGCTGTTCCTGAATCAGCGCCACAGTCTGAAGTTCTGAAACAATCAGGTACATAAAACCACAAATGAGCTATCTCACGTGTGTAAATAATTAACAGACGTACGCACCCGAAGCTGTTCCTGAATCAGCGCCACAGTCTGAAGAGAATGCAATGACGACAGCTCTTCCTTCGTGAATAAGGACGACATGAATGAGATTGCTGCATCCCCTTCATCAATATAGGCCGCAACTTCTGTTTCTTCATGCTTCAGGTAGTCTGATATGCTGTCAAGATCGTAAGCCTCAAAGCGAACCTGGAGCAGAAGCCACGTTAAGTCAGGAATAATGAAACAAGCATCACTATTAAGTGTAAAACAAGGCTGAGAACGTTACCTTAATCTCCGTCTTGCGAGTCAAAACATTCAGCGCATTTGTCGTCGCTTCCTCTGGGGTTTCCCTCAGCTGTTTCATTTGTTCTTGTTTTGCCATCCACACTGTATGACAACGTTTTATCTCCATTTCCAGATTATGAGCGAGTGCGTTCTTTTGACGTTGTATCTCCTCCATCTCTATCTCGATCACCTTCAGTTTCTCCAGCGCCTCATCTACATTACGCTCAACAGATTTCTTTTTATCCGTTCCTTGGTCAGACGATAGCCATGATTGCATCCTTCCAATCATATCTGATAGTCCAGCTCGCAGCAATTCTTGGCGGTGATATCGAGTCTCCAAGCTGGAGGTTTTTGCCTCGAATGATCCCCGATGGCGTTTCTCGTCCAGCTGAATTTGTTGCATTTCGAACGCAGCATTGATGATGTCTAAAGTTCGGCACAGCTTTCCTAATGGGTAAGGACTGACAAAAGCTGCATCAGTTTCCGGTTTCTGCTCTTCCATAATGACAACAGACGATTCACTGTCACTGATGAGATCGAAAACTTCATCGTGAGGCTCCACACTTTTAGCCTCATCTTCATTTAAGCTTCGCAAAGAAGCAGCACGCTGGAAGTCGCTAGTTGGTACCATTTCATACAGGTGAGCTGTAAGGCCATCCAGAAGTCGGCGCGTCTCAAACAACCGCTCATCAGAAGAAGCCTCTACGGAACCCGCTGCGGCTACCTCTCCAATTCGACTCAAATAGGTTAGGACCTTCGGGTTTGCCATAGAAAGATCCACCAAATTATCAATATGGGCAGGTCTCCCATCGCCAAATCCGCGGAATATTGCTTTAACAAGCTCGCGCGATAAGAGCTGGTTGAAAGCTTTTAGATTCACCAGTTCCGCCGAGCGACTATCAATGTTCTTTACAGCTTTGTTTTGAATATTCTTCGCACGGTTCGCATACTGCAGTGTGTTCAAAGTCTCGTTAGCGTTGGAATCTGCAGGAGACACACAAGCACTATAATGACATGGAGGTAGGTTAGAAACAACTTTTAGACTGTAGGTTCAAAATCATACCATACTACTTACATAAAGAGTGTGCGGCTGTTTCCACCAAGCGCATCTTGCAGCAATCGTGTGAGTTTCGAAGACCGATACGGTACATGTGTGTGTGATCCAGTCCGGCGTTTCTCGTCTCCAAGCGCATTAATTACATTGCCAAGAGCAAACAATCCAACGTTAATCTGGATACCCTCTTTCATACGTTCACCTTCTGCAAGCGTTTTTTTTAGGCGTTCACTGCCTGCTAAATCCACAAACGTGAGTTTCGACACGATAACCGCGTCGGATTCTGACGCTTGAAGTCCCCCATTCCCATCGCCAGTAAGTGATTTAAATGATGTCCTGGTACTTCTCTCCACATTGGGCAACTCCTGATTATTGGACATAACAGCGCTTTTCTTGCAGTCGTGTTCAGAAACCCGCTGAACGATTTTGACAGTGTAAACAGCGTGAGATCGACTGGACCGCTCATTCATCTGTGTACTAGCAGTAATCCGCTGTAGTGATCCTAGTCGCATCTGCTGCATCGCTTCTTGTCGAGTCGTGACCCGAACTTCAGTTAAGCCTTGCACCCACACTCCATTTTTCTTGTCCTCCCGTAACTGCAATGGTTCTGATCGTCGATGTGATCGTTGCGGGTCTGGCTGTTCAAGTAAGTCATGAATATCCTCTCCATAAATCTCCAGAAACGATACTGATAGCTGAAAAGTGCCTCCAGTCTCGTTCAGCTTGGTAAATAAATGGTGTAAAAACCTCGGGATCAGTCCCTCATCGCTGTCCAACGTATCATCTGCAGTTTCCTCGTCGCTACTGCCATCCGTAGACGGAGACCTTGCGAACAGACTATTCGCCATTGTAGACGTGGATGGCATGCTGTTGCCCATGGTGTGTGTCTTACCAGACCCAGTCTGTCCATACGCGATGACCGTCACATTAAATCCCTGCAAGAACGACGCCATCCACGGATGTAGCGCTTCGTCATACAGCTCTGTCTGCTTGGTAGACTGCGGAAATACATGATCAAAGCTGTAGCAGAATATCCACCGTTTCAGTAACAAAATTTTTAAATAATACCAATAAAATACAATAAATATCGTGAAACTTACGTGAATTTCCTCGCAGTGCGCTCTTGAGCTGTCGACAGCAGCTCAATCACGTT
>JAIKVB010000919.1:0-17717 GCA_024679045.1 Phytophthora brassicae
ATTATGTTTCTGAAGACTAACAAGCTATTTTGGAACTCAAAGCTCGTGGCCAAGGCAGCCAAGAATTCACACACGTCGTCGGTCATCTGAAGCCGGAGAGGTCACAGTAACGTATTGTAACTTTCTAATAGTAAGTACAATTTGCAAGCTGTCTGCAATCAGGTATTGTAATAACCCACTGACATGCAATCGATCATTTGTATTTTCTATTGCGTTGCAGTTTTGCACTTATCTTGCACTGTTTCCTCGCAAATGCTAGTGGTCTGGTTGAGCTCGATGCGCAGTGAAGGTTGCATGTTTCCTCGTAAATGCTATGGTACAAAGTTTTAGAGGTGGCTGCTGATGAAGCAAGGCATCGCACTCATGGTAGGAGTTCAGTTCAATTTGTATGAGGGATAGAAATATGACATATGCAAATTGGACAAAATTTATAATAATTGTCTATATCGAAAGATATGAAGACGCGATGGCCTCAAGCTAGCAACTTCAACCATGTCGACTCAACACATATCCTGATACATCCCCCCACTACTTGCATCAAGATATCCTACGACCATGAACCAAGACAGAAGGCGCCTTCTAATTATATATGTAGTTTCACGAACGAGATCCCTAGCAACTAAGATCCTCGTCGGCGTTTGGCAGAAGAATTGATGCGCGTGGAGCACGCGCGCATCGTACGAATACGACATCATCTTAGATTTGAGTGCATTCCGAAACCGTAGTTGGCGCCGTGGATGTACTTATGACTGAGGGGGGCCTTGTATCCGCGCGCGAACGTACGCTGGAGAACATCCACAACTGGTCTGATCTTCCATGCCCGGTCGAGCTTGGCCTGGGGCGACTTGTTGTACTTTGGATCCGACGAGAACTTCTTGAAGGTGACAAGCCTTTGTCGGTGAGTCATGATTTTTCCGATGCGTATTATAGTGAGCTTCAGTTCTAAACCACGCGTGTATTTATGTTATGTTATCGTTGATCTACCAGTGTGAGTTTCAACAGGTTGTTGCAGAGATTCACACATTATTACTCGATTCCTGGATTCAATCCACGTGGACGCTGCCCGCCCAAGCTGAGATACCATCACCAAATTCTTGGTGTTTTGTTGGCTTTTTATGTGGGGTCAAGGGGGCAGAAGGATTTAAGTCAGGAGTTCGGATTGCCTCACTCGACTCTTAGCCGAGTTCTCAACGCTACCGAAGAAGCTCTACGTGCAGCATTTCGTGGTTACTCTCAAGCCAGGATTGTCTGGCCCTCACTAGCTCGTCAGAAGGCTCTCTCTCGCCTCACTGCTCTACGACAACCGTTACTTCCATTTTCGTGGGGGTTTATAGACGGGATAACTTCCCTGTACGTACTAGCAAAAGTGTGGTGCAAACGACTTACTGAGCGTAATGTTCGTATGTATCACTGTTTTATATTACATGAGATGGTCCAGGAGCCCTCGAATGTTGACCTCCAGAATGCTCACTATAATGGATGGCTACATGACGTATTTGTCACTGGTACACTATGTTTCGGATCCGATGGTTTAATTGTGTGGTGTAAGCACAATTGCCACGGCTCCTGGAACGATAGTGACACTAGTTTTGCTTTCCGAGAAGCCCTCTCTGATCCTAGACTAAACCCAGATCTCCGGTATGGTGTCGTGGCGGACAGTGCATTCCCGTGCAGCGACGATATGGTTGGTCGGATCCCGTCTCCATAAAAAAGGGCGATTTGGGTAGACCCCAGCCCTCCGTTCACGCTGTGGCGAACACGAAGTCCAGAGCGATAACGTACGTCAGCCAAGCCGCGGAATGGGGCATGGGTTCGATAGATAAGGTGTACCGTCGTCTATTACACACACTCCCGTATGACATCGAAAGACGGAAGCTGAGGCTGACAACCTTATTAGACTTGCTAACTATCGGGTCCGAACTGTTGAAATCAGCCAGATTAGAACTACATGAAGATACATCAGAGAAGATAACAAATAGTTTTTCTTTTCAATTTTTCAAATAATCCACCACGTCAATTGGTTATCTGTTTCTGTCCGATCCTACTTCTTCTGTAAGTTTGCCAACATGAGCATCATGTGCTCGTGACGTTGTCTGGCTTCTTCCTGTCTCGCGCCAATCTCTCCTCGTACCGACGCTTGTTTTCGGCACGCTCGAGCTCTCTTTGTGCTTCTTTAGAGGCCTCAATACGACGCAGCTCCTCTCTGGCTTCTCGGGCATCCATAATCTCTTGTTGATGACGTTCAGCGGCTGTCCACGCCTCCTCAACACGAATCTGCTCTCTCTCTCTACGTTCTCTCTTCTCAGCTTCAAATCGTTCCTCCCGTTGAGCGAGTCGTCGTCTCTCGTCTTGTGCCGCTCGGAGGTCACTTTCTTTCTGGAAAAACAGGAGCATACTCATTATGTCACCTCCGGCCTTGGGTTGCTTAAGCTCTGCCTCGGAGATTTCTTTCTGTATATCAGCTAAACGCTGTGTTGTCTTCATTCGACGGTTCTTGGCAAAAGTGAGGTTGGCAGGGGACCCATCGCTACACACTTCATCAGAAGAGGTGCGTTTTCCGTTTTTGTTTAACTTAGTCTGCGTCGTCGTGTCAAAGTTGTCTTGAAATACTCTAAGATCTTGCCCCCCAAACGATTGCTTGACACACTTAGATATTTGTTAAAGTCTAACTTCTCTAGCATCATCCGCCAACCTATCGGGATTCCGTTGTAACTTTGGCCCCCTGGCGATGCAAAAGTAGGAGCTGGATCGCGTCGGATACCACGCGGTCGACCTAAGCTTCTATTCGGGGATTGGCTGTTGGGAAGGTCGACAATTTCTGGATTAATGGCGCGGCTCGAGCTCAAATTAGTACGTTTCGATGCTGGTTGTATTCATGATCGGACGCGCGTTCGTCCTACAGTAGTCGTCGCTCTCGAATTATTTGTGGAGTTAGCATGCGTATTCGATGTGTCAGCTTGTTCTTCACAGGTTAATGGAGGTGACGCTTTATCTTCTATGTTTTCTTCTTCAGACATGTTGTACATAGACGTAAACAGAAGCCAAAGCTGCGTCAATTTGCCCTTGCTCTGTGATTATCGTGCCCCGGACAGAATAGGGTTTGTTTCTTGCGCCTCTTTCTGAGCATCAACCTCTGTAACTACGTTTTCGGTTGGTTCGCCTCCGTCATCGTCACTGGCTGAAAGTTGGACGGGCTCATCTCCTCTTTCTTCGTAACACTCTTCGATCCCATCCGATTGACCCGCAGACACTGACTCTGACGCTAACAATCCCGACCTGACGACAAGATCATCCTTCAATAGCTCACAGTCGTCATCACCATGATCCAGTCCGTTGTGTGAGGTGTGTACTCCGCCCTCGGCTTCAATTCGCATTTGCGTGGCCTTAGCCATGATGATGGGTCTCAGTCGAGTCGGAACCCCTCCACTCCCTGTCGGCTTCTTCGCCATGTACAGGCTCTTAAACTTTCTGCGTAAAGAGTCGAGATCTCGCTCAGGAGACCCTTTCGACCGGTTCAGGTTATACTTTGCAGTTACCTGCTCCCATTGGTCACGACCTAGCGGTGTGTACTCATATACAATTGTACAAAGTAAAATCTGGTCCTGGGGTGTGTAGTTATGATACCCCTGACGTCTGCCTCGCTACAGGACAGCAGTAGATTGTTAGTACGAAGGAGTCACTATATAAGTACACGCACGAGCTTACACCGGCCATGATAGGGATATCTCGCTGATGTTCCTGATGTGGGGGCGGCGGGGACCTCCTACCAAAGATCTGGCTAGAAGAATATTACTCGACACAAAAGTCGCTAAGTGCAAAATAACTAACTTGATTTAAGTATAATACTTGCCGAAATGTGTAATCAACTTATATTCACTATACTCATATGTAAATTCTGTAGCTACTCCCGAGTTGTAAACTCATGGGCCATCCGAAAAAGGAAACATGAATCTTTAACAGCTTCATCACTACACTCTCGGTCTCTTGTTCAATGTACTCGCATCGTACTTCAGGTATTGGGTGTCTCTGTGTTGACATCCTTCCCATGTGCACCTGCAGACGAACCATAGCTCTGACCCGTAGGTAACGGTCATTTGCTCGCCTGCCATGACGCCACGTATAGTCACCGCCACGACCGTCAAACGCCTGGCCACCTGAACTTCATGAAATCGTGCCGACGGGTTGCAAGAATGGTTAACAAAACCGCGCCATTCCTTCATGCTCATGTGCGTCGCTTCCGAGGTGTCTGCGACCAGAGGAGCGGGTCTTAATATGCATTTGATAACCATCATTGGCCGGCCCGTTTCGACAGGGCGGACCAAACAAGTCTATCACACCCACGTATTGGCCCACAACATTTCCACACGCGATGAAGGCGGTTGCTACTACACCCCAAAGATCTGTCCGCTCATTCCGAGCAAAAAGTAATGAGGGGCTCTCCTGCAACCCGTTTTCACAATGCCCAGTAAAGGGGCAATTCAACTCGCAACATAATCCAGACTCCTTCGAGTTTAGACAAGTGTTGACGTTGCACGTGTCCTCGCAGCCACAGCCTTGACCATCGCGAACGCCTACACTGATAGGTGCGAAGATCCATTTTCTAGGGTTGAGTTGCTCGTTGATGTGCTATACTCCGCGCGGCGACAATTCCGGGACCCACTTCTCGGGGCCATAAGTGCTCTCTTTACTCGAAACATCAGGACCGGGATAGCACACTGCAGTATCCGATCCACCTTCGAGATCAACTTGCTCTCTGTCTTCGTCTTCACAATGCGTAGGCTTCATCTTTTGGGGGAATCGATTTGTGTTTTATTTATATTGCGTTGCGGAATAATACGACTTGGATACGTAATCTCAGCTTGTTTAGGATCCACATTTTCTTGATCGAAGACGGTCGAGAGATGGCACTCTGGGTGAGCGCGCACCCACCGAGCTGAAGGCTTCAAATTCTTGACTAAAAACAGCACAGCGCGTTTGAATCGTACCTTTCGACCAAAGCCCATCCTCAAACCAGTCTGAAACGCAACCGGTAGGAGTTTTTGGTTTCTGATCCCAGTCTGAGGTTTTACACGGAGTCCTCGGGGCAATCGAGGATAATACTGAGTCTTGAGAGTAAAACCACGGAGCAGCTGATAATGCGTACGAATCTTGAGATAGCGCACGTACCACCGTCTCCCGCGAAGACAAAACAACGACGGTCTCCTGAGATGACCACTCGGCGGACTGGTTCTTGGTGGGACTCGGGGTTTGCGATTTGATAAGTTTCTTAGTGACGTCTGGCGTGGGCGGCGGAGTGATATAATTGTTGTCCGTGTGGGGTGCGGTAGACCAGATCGCTAGTATAAACTAGTCTGAGGCGTCCCCCTCTTCTACAAATGACCCATCCAGCATCGATATCGTGCCCGGTATCATGTCCGCGGTTCGTAACGGGTCCGTCTGCGCCAACTCATATTCTACAAGGGGGTCGATCTGGATCGCAGCACAATCTAATATCTGGGAGGCAGCGAGTGTCTGCTCCGAACGGAGTGATGAGCTCGAACTGGTCGTACGACGTTTACAGTCTCCTTGCGGCAAGAGCCCGATTTTCGGGGACTGGGCGTTTCTGCTTATAAGACCCCGCCATATTTCTACAAATATAAATACGTCATAACCTCAACCAACTAACATATAGTATAGCTTACTCACACTGCGTAGTAACCATATATACAAAGCATAACGCATCAAATACAAACCGTTAATACAACATCAGCTTCCATGTGACCTCATTATGTATCCGTACAGTGCTGTTGTATTGAAACACTCTGGGAATTCACGGTCCTGCACGGCATCATAAACGGGTTGGAAACAATTAGACGACTTACACATGCCGCCAGGAATACACCTTCAACCCAACGTAAACTCGGCACTGCTGGGCTGCTGGGATCGAGAACGCATGATTCGCCTCCCTAACGCGCGCTTTTCGTATCTGTTTTCGAAATGCGCCCACTAAAGATCTTGTCTAGTTCAACTTTTCCAGGTCGAGGTAATATTTGATAATATAGTGAAAACAAGTGATTTCGTTTATACGGTTGCCCAATTAAGGGGCTTTTATTCTGATAAAGACTGACAAACGGAATTGTTTGGTCCCGCCGATTTCTCGTTTACCAAACAATCCTAGTTTGATCAGGTGGTTTATCAGGCTTTAATGCGCCCTACCTCTAATGACCAAACATTTTGATGATAGTTTTGGCAGGTACCCAATGTGCGCGTTCCATAACCTCGCAAAAACGGTTTTATCGCGTTTTTTTAATACCAAGTTTGATGCTAGGGTTAGGTAGCATAAAACGCCTTTAATGTGGTACCTATATTAAAGGTCCTATCAAAAACTCCAGACATAAAACGTTGCGATCATTTGTAATTGTAAGAAATGGGAAGGTTCATTTGGCATTTGTATAGGAAAATATCATGACTCATTTACATTAGGACCAATTTTGGCATTGGGATTTCTAAAATTAGGGGTTGAAGCACGTGAAAGGTAGCTCGAAGATCGCCCCTTTCAGTCTCTCTTTCTCCACGCTTCTCCAAACATCACAATGATTGCTTACGGTGTAATGCTAGCTGTGTACAGCATGTCCAAGACGCTGAAGAGGCAGCAAGCAACCTTAGAAGATTTACGCGAGAAGATGATCAAAGAGTTGCTCCAGGCAGAGCGCCGGATACTGCTCCGCGTCCGTCATTATATCACCAACGATATTCTGAAGAACCAGGAACATTCTTACTGGATGGATCTATGGCGGAGTGGCTCTGCCACTAACTGGTTGAGCATGACCAGTCTTACACGGTAAAACTACTTAATACGTGTCAATAACACGTACTGGTGCCTCGCTAATCTAACTACTTTCTGTTGCTCGTACTTGTTTTTGTAATCCGTCATTTTTAAATTTTTGGGATGTTCCTCCCAGTTCCATATCTTCCCACTTGCAGTCCCCGAGGCGGTCGGCCACCTCGTTTACGACACATGCACCATGTTCTGGGGTTGCTGTTGGTGTATTACGTTGGTTCAATGCATCATAAAGATGTATGCCTCACATTTGCCGTGCCTCCTGCCACTATGAGTCGTGTCTTGTTTGACGCAGAATTGTCCTTAAAGAAGACTCTACGGGATTTTGCACCGTCTCGCATTAGTTGGCCTTCTCTGACTCGTCAATAAGCTTTGGCCAAGCTTATTTCTCTACGTGAGCCCCTCCTTCCATTCACGTGGGGGTTCATAGACGGTAAAAACTTCAAGGTACGTAAAATATTAAAGGAATCAAGCTCTAATAAATCGTGTAAGTATGAAACTAATGTATTGAAATCTATTATGCTCTAGGTGCAGCAACCGTATCAACCGGACGTACTAAATGCATTATTATAACGGGTGGCTACACGCTGTGTACGTCACCGACACTCAGTGTTTCAGCGCCGATGAAATTATAGTGTGGACGAAACATAACTACCCAGGCAGTTGGAACAACACCGACAACTGTCTGGGTTTTAGAGAGTGTCTCGTTGATACTACCCTCTATCCAGACCAGCGATACGGCGTAATAGCCGACAATGCGTTCCCATGTTCCGAGGAAATGACTAGCAGAATCATGACTCCTCTCAAAGACGGAGACGTTCATCGAGTATTTCCCTCGGTCTGTCCAGTTGCGCAACAACTTTCTGCAGCTATAACTTCGGTACGCCAAGCCGCAGAATGGGGAATGGGTTCAATCGAGAAAGTGTAAAAGAGAGCTCTTATGCCCATGCCTGCTGACAAAATACGGCGTGGCGTTAGGCTAGAAAATTTATTTAGAATGTGTAACTATCGCGTAAGAACAGTCGAGGTGAGCCAAATACGAACTACATTCGTTTTTGGCATTTAAGACGGAAAATACGAATATAACAAAGAGTATGTGTATTACAAAGACTCTCAGTGAGTTTATAGATTCATGATCATCGATTTTTCTAACTTTTACGCTGTTATCCTTTTTGGAGCGAGCTGAAAAGAACCATCATTTGCTCATGTCGTTGGCGGGCTTCGACCCTGTCCATTTTGAGTCTCTCTTCGTACCGGCGCCTCTCTTCCTCGAGGTATTTCTCCCACCTGGCAGTTTGTGCACTTTCAACTCTCAAACGCTCCTCGTACGTAAGTCTCACCGTTTCTCTATCGAAACGGCGTTGAGCTTCAGCTTCTGCTAACCTCTCCACGACGATCTCTTTCGTGTTCTTCGCGGTCTCTTGCCGCCATAGCCTCTTTTGCCTCTTTCTCGTCCCTACGACGCTTCTCGTCTGCTATCTCTTTCCGCTCCGTGTCTTGACGGAACAGTATTATCATGTGCGTCATGTCAGACCGGCCAGCAACGTCACCTTTAGAGGCGTCAGAGAGTTGTTTCTCCATCTCTGTCAGTCTCTTTTTAGCCCGAGCGCGTTTAGCTCGATTGTACGTTGCTTCAGCGCCTTCGTCAACAGGGCGCTTGGTGAGGTTTTCTATGTTGTCTCTATACACGCCGAGGTCCCGTCCTCCAAGTCTAGCGAGTGAAGAACTGAGTTTTGGGTATTTCTCTTGTTCTTCGCTATCCATTGAAGCCCGTGAAGGGTCGCGACCGAGTGGGGCCGCAGTCGGAGACGACACCGTGAGTAGCATGGCACGCTTGGCCTGTCGAGGGCGGCTTGCTCCTTTCCGTCCTACTCCACTGGGGCGATTATCCGCGGGTTGTCCTGCAGAGGCGGCAGCATAAATAGGAGTGGTAGCTACGTTCTTCTCTATAGTCGTATCTCCGTCTTTGCCTTCGTACTCGATCCACGAGTTAGACACATCCGCAGCTATACTTATGTCGATTTCTTCGCCATGTCCAGTGGTTATTGTTCCAGGGCTATTGGGGTTCAGCAGACAGATTGTCTTCCTCAAATGCAATGGGGGAAGTCTGGGTTTGCAGTTCGACAGCCTCCTCTTCATCTAAAGTAGTAACTTCCTCACGGCAACTATTCTCCGCATATTCTCGAACGTGTGTGTTCTCACCGCCATCACTACCATCTCCTCTTGGGTACAACCCCTTGGCGCAGATAGCGTCACCGACAGCCGCAAAAACTTCGGCGTCGTCGGTTCCGTCGTCGGTTCCGTCGAATGTGGTTTTACTGTTGATGAGAGCCTCAATTTGCTGCTGGATCTCTTTGGCCCACGCAATGTGGACGGGGATCTCCCCATCTCCGTAGGTTTTTTGTTTTTGAACATGTCCTTGAACTTTGTCAAATAAGGGCGATAAAATTGTTTTTTTCCAGTGGCTTCGATTCCGCAGCAACGTTACAGAGTAGCAGTAACTCCTCGTCGGAGTAATTACTATATCCTGCTCTTCGCCCCTTCTATAAAGACAAGCCAGCAAAGAAACGTGTGTATGACATACGGCGAGATTTTGACATTGTACAGGTGAGGCAACACCAGTGTGTGAGACAACATCCTCATCACAGGGACAAATCATTGAAATAGGAGATGGAGACTTCCTGCCACCGGAACCGCTGCCTTTTCCGTAGTTCTTGCCGCTACTTGACCTGTCATTCTTGCCTTCGTTTCTTACATTATTTCCCTGAAGGTGCAGTTTAGCCTCGTCAATGTTACCATGCTTGAGGTCAAATTGCAGCTTTCTGCAATCTCGTTTATAGTGACCAGGAATATCGCAGTAGTGACAATTGCCCTTCTTCCTCTTATTTCCGTTTGGCTTGCCCACGCTAGAAGTGTTTCCTCCGGTGTTGTTTCTGCTGCTGCTACTCGAACTATTCTGATCATTGAACAGGACCTTTGACGCCGTACCTTCACTCTCGTCATGAACATGCCCGTCCAATTCCGTCTCGGCCTTCAGCGTATTTATAACCTGGGCCAGCGTCGCGGCTACCAGGTGTTATCACCCGACAGAATTGTCATACTATGTTTGGACAACGCCCATTAAAATGACAGCTATTGAAAAGTCATCATCGACAACACGACCCAAATTAGCAAGTTCCCTACGTATCGTTAATCTCTTGCAGCCAGGAGTCCATAGTTTTCTCGCGCGTGTAGGTAGCGTGGAAGAACTTCTTGAGAACCCACACATAATTCGAAAACTCTCTCCTTGTGTAGTGAGCTTCCAAATATAGCCACATTTGTTGTCCATAAGGCAATTCACACAGTCGTTCGGCGTCGTCTGTTTTTTACCCCACGCAGAATCGAATCACGCACGAAACATCCAGTGAGTCAAATTATTCTTGCTCAGGAGTCCTGAGTCAGGAGACGGTAGTGCTGCTTTATGCACTGAACCGTCCACTATTCCCCATACATTGAAGCGTTGTAGAAACGCCATCAGCTGGGCACGGTACAAATTGAAGCTCCTTTCCATCTTCGGTGCCGTCTTGTTCACATCCGTAGATGGCCAAACGGTAACCAGCTGGGACAGGGCTTGGGGGGGGAGGCACCATTAGCTGTGGCAGCACCCTGACCATAGCTAGCAGGCTAAACTGACGGTCTCGACGTAGTACCGGGGAATGGCATTCTTATTGATACTGGTACGCTAGTAGAAGGCAGGGCTCCCCTGAAACCGAAACCACGGGAATGATTTGCAGCAGCGGATGGCACACACCCAACAGGAGGCATAAGTCTAGTAGCAGCCATTCCACCAAACCCTCCAGCATCTTCAGCCTATTGATCGCCCCCACCACTATACGGTGCCCATGTTTGGGTTGGGTGTCTGGGCCGACGGCTGTGATGCAGAAGATACAGCTCCAGCTTCATGAAGTAAATTCGCAAAATTTCGAAGCATTTTCTCTTGTCTTCACGTAGATCTTGCGTAGCCCCGCTAGTCTTTGGGCTCATAACCTTACAGCTAGTGTACTTTGAAGAGTTGTGCTCAGAGCACAATTAAGTAACTAGTGTCGACACGTGAAGAAGCAAAGGAAGACTTGTTCGCCCACACAGCAAATTCGGGCTTGTGGGAGTCGTGGGAGAACACGAGCTCCTTAGTCCTATCATATAGTTAAACCTAACTAAACTACTAACGGGCGGATGCATACAAATAATGGATCAAGCTGCTGGTTTATGAGACGTCTCTACGCCGGGTCTCAAATGCTCATAGCCCTTTTTTATGAAGATTAATCGGTACCGAGATGCTTTGGGGTGGGATGTAAACCATATGTTTCGAAGAATGGACGTGAGCGAACATTTCAGATGCATCAATCGTGAGTTTGTCCCAGAATTTAGATTTGCTTATCGCGTTTATCCGTTGGGTGCCGTTGGGGATTTACGACAATAAGTTGGTACACTTAATGGAGTAGAAGCTGATCGATTCGCTGGCAATCGGCACAACGCGAACGTAGAAAATCAAATGCTTTTCACAGTTACTACTCGAGCCGAAGACCAGTTTTGAGCTGCTACTGGCGGGGGGGGGGGGGGCGTATGATTTCATTTGAGCTGGAGACGTTGCTTCTGGTGGGATGAAAGATAGTACTATGGCTGTTATCGCATGAAACCCTTCGTTGGATTCGCACGTTATTCCATCAGAACGCTACACTTGTGCTAGGTGAGATGGCTATGCGTGCATGTTTCCTTCCGTTCTTGCGTGTACTAGAGGAGCATTTGTACGCCCAAGTGCTTGCGTCTACACCACTGCGAAACTTGTCCAACGTAGCAGAAGAAGTAATTGCAGCAGTGTATTCGCACGAGTGTTTCAGGACCGTCGACCTTTTGTACGACATATTCTAAGTGGCCAACACTTCGCAGGGTGGCATTTGTGTGTTGCCAAAGTGCGAGAAACTTACATCGGTTCCTCTAGCTTACAGAAGACACTGCAATCTCTGGAGAGGAACACGTTGACTACATCTTATCCTCCTCGCAACTATGTCGAAAGGAGTTGGAATGGTGAATGGCTTCTGAACATGTAAGATTCTCAGTGGGATGTCAGCGGGGTACCGCCTCTTTCTGGCCGGAAAAGAAAATCAAGTCCCCGTCTTCCGGACATCTCCTTTTTCTTGCTGGTGAAGTTCATGTCGCAAATAGCGCGACAGGAGCTGGTAGTTGACGTACGGGAGAGTTCGTTCGTCACTTCATCTGGCTGGAGACTTTAATGCAGGCATGTCATTTTGAACAAAAATGATCGTAAATTTTCGGAAAACTCATAATGGGATTGCTTCATGTGACTGAGATAGCGCTTACGGAAACTATATCGGCGAAATGCGCGTTGAAGGCTCAGGAAAACTCGCTACATTCTTTGAGTTGTTAACTGAAGGTTCACCGTCTTATCATGTTACTGGTGTAGCAAGGAGAATGCCTACTGCTTCATGGCGAGAATACGGCAGATTCCATCGAGTCTATCAGAAGGTAAAAAAAAGTCACTTAAAAAGTCTGAGTGTGGATGGGATGGCTGTCAACACCGGCACATACAACACCTCACGGGTGTCGAGGAAGTCTGTAAGCCGGTTTATTTATGATCCTAGCGAATAAGATTAATGTTTTTAAAATAAATAATTGTATTTATCTTATAATTTTCGATATATCAGATACGTGCTATTACGGTGAGAGATCAGTGGGTGGATGTGTTCTATTCCAGCTCGTGCAAGATGAGTACTCGCGCTATGTGTGGGGTTTCTTGCTTCAGCAGAAATCACAGTGTGTGGAGAATCTTAAGGTTTTGTTCCGTCAGTTACGCGGGGCAAGGCGTCGTCGTCTCTGTGTCTGGTAGCGACGTACGTCAGCGAGGTCTCCTTGTACGTTTTCTCGGCTCTGACCAAGGGACGGAATTTTAAATCGAACCGGTCAAATCACGTCTCTAGGAGGAGGGAATCGCACCTATGAACACGAATACATACACGCCAGAAGAGAATGCATTAGTCGAGAAGATGAACGGAATCGTGCTTCGAAGTGTCCGCACAATGCTTACGACAACTGGCCTGCCCTCAACCCTTTGGGGTGAGGCATTTAAGTTTTTCGTTATTCGTAATAACCGTTCACCTTCCAAAGCGATTCAGATCGCACACCGTATGGGAACCCGAGTACGTGGGAATCGGCAATTCTATATACGGAATCAGGTTAGGGAGCTCGATACTGCGATGACTACCATGCGCCTTTAACAGAAGTTGACTTACATAGTCACCGTCGACACCTAAGTATTCACGAAACTTGACATTCTGTGACTCAATAACTGCTCCAGTATGTAAGTCCATGACTCGAAAACCAGTTGTACTTGTCGGATATCCCAAGAATAGAGCCTCACGCGCCGTTGGTTCTTGCTTTGCCGTTTCTGCTTTAGAACGAAATAAGTTGCAGAACAGCCCCACACTTTCAGCATAGACACATCGGACCTTTTCCCTTCCAAGACACTGGTCTGGTTGGAAACGAGGTATGTGGTTCAAAACGACATCGGGATAGCGTTTCTGGTGCAATAGTGAATGATGGTACCGTTCACGATGCGGCTAAATGCCATCGAAAGGGAAAGTCTTCACCTACAGACGACGTACGTGAGCCTGAGGATGCTGAATGAGCTACATGTCCAGAATCTGATCACGCCAGCATCGTACATCCAACGTCCGAGGATGACAGCAACCCAAAGGGCTTACATTCCAAACCTATTTTAATAAAGGTTAGAGGCGATCGTAAAAGAAAGCCTGGCCAACTGGACTACATAGGAACGCGTAACCAGATAAACGGGGGAGCCGGTCGAAGGACACAACCAGTACGGTGCTCTACTCGTATACGGCGTCCAAACGTCCGTCTTCATGCCTATTCAGTTGAGAATTACTTCGTTGCGACGACTGATGAATTGCCGAGGTCGGTGAGAGCTGCTTTTGCAGGTCCTAATTGTGACAAGTGGATGGAAGCAATGCAGACAGAGTTTGAGTCTATAAAGAAAACCAAACTTTGATTCTTGTTAATCGTCCCCAAAACAAGAAAGCTATGACAAGTCGTTTACTGGTTATGATCAAACGAAATGAACATGGAGAAATTGAGAGATACAAAGCTCGCTTAACAATTCGAGGTTTCGAGCAGTCTTTTGGTCTTGATTACTGGGAGGTATATGTACGCGTAGAATCAATGCAGACAGAGTTTGAGTCTGTAAAGAAAACCAAACTTTGATTCTTGTTAATCGTCCCCAAAATAAGAAAGTTATGACAAGTCGTTTGCTGTTTATGATCAAACGAAATGAACATGGATAAATTGAGCGATACAAAGCTCTCTTAACAATTCGAGGTTTCGAGTAATCTTTTGGTCTTCACTACGGGGAGGTATATGCACCCGTTGTATCGATAGAGGCAATTCGCGTGGTGTTTGTTATTGCATTTCTCTACAATTTGAAATGCTACCATATCGACTTCACCACGGCGTTTTTGAACGGCTTCATGGATGTGGAAGTTTACATGGAGCAGCCAGAACCATTTAACAACGGATCAGGGCGTGTATGTTTGCTGAAAAAATCTCTGTATGGATTAAAGCAGTCGCCATGGATTTGAAACGCAACACTAAAAGCCTTCTTGCTTGAACTTGGCTTTAAAGTGAGTATTATTGCCGATGGTATTTATGTCAAGTGGATCAACGGTGTACCCATTTTTCTGGTGGTGTATGTATACGATGTTGTCATTGCAGCAAAGCCCGAACATGCAAAGTGGTTGATTGACGAACTGAGTTTAAAGTTCAAGCTAAACGATTTATGAATTGTCAACAGCCTGCTTGCAATGCACGTCAACGTACATGAGAACACGGTCAAGTTATCGCAGGAGGTGTACATTCGTCATCTGCTTAAGAGATTTGATTTGGACGATATTCGGGTCGCCCGTACCCCGATGGATATAAAGGCAAAACCTGCCTGCCCTCCATAGCCATTTGACTCGGCCGTAAACCGTGCAGAATTGCCCTATCGCCAACTCGTCGGATCGCTGAATTATCTAGTCCGCTGTTCGAGACCTGGCATTGCTAATGCAGTCATGACACTTTCCAAGTTTATACGTTGCTACACCGCGGAGCACTTCGAATTGGCAAAACGTGTAATGGGTAATCTTCAGGGGACAGCGAATATGGACTCGTGTTTACGAAAGAGGCAACCCCAAGATGTCAATTGTCGTACTTGCCGATGCCGTTCTGGGCAATGATCCTAATACTCGCCGGTCCGTGTCCGGCTACGTGGTCAAGTTAAACGGTTGCTTAGTTGCATACTAAAGCAAGATGCAGAAGAACACAGTTCGAGACAGTTGCAGCGTGGAGCTGACAGCAGCGAGTGCCTGTGCTGACTCTGTGCGTTGGCTGCAAAATTTAATGATGGAGTTGGAGGTACCACTGAAACAACCATCGTTGATGCTTTCAGACAACAAAGCTGCAATTCAAGTAATGACCCACCTCCAGTGTCATCAAAAGAAGAAATGCCTCGAATTGGAGATCTACAAGGTGATTGATTACGTACCACGTGATTTCATCTCGGTGACACATCTTGCATCGAAACTCATGCCAGCTGATATGCTGACGAAACCATTAGGCAAGACCAAATTTCGCCAGCACCGCAAATCACTCAATGTGGAGTTCTTACACGGGAAAATGAAGACAGTGATGATGCCACGGTATTACGCAGATCGCATTTTAAAAGCTGCTGGTTCGGCGGAGTTTGAGACCCGGCGTACAGACGTCTCAAAAACCAGCGGCTTGATCCATTATTTGTATGCATCCGCCCGTTAGTCTTTTAGTTAGGTTTACCTATATGCTAGAACTAAGAAGCTCGTGTTCTCCGCAATCCCGAATTTGCTGTGTGGTCGAACAAGTCTTCCTTTGCTTCTTCACGTGTCGACACTAGTTACTAAATTAGAGACTTTCCGAAGACGAAAAATCACGCGATTTAAGATCTAGGCGCAGTACCGTGTCTTGGAGGAGCTCAAACGAAACTCGATCGTGTGTTAGGGTAAAGTCTTTCCGCCTCTAAGCTCAGCCAGATTTAAGTTTGAGCGGCCGCTAGTATTCAGCAATCTGCGCTGGGTATGATGTTCGTCGGCCCCAAGCTCACCGCAGACCAAGCGACGGATATTATCTACGCTATCTGTGCTGCTTCGCGAGGCAAGAAGAGGCGTTTTCTTGCCATCATGCTGCCGTCTCCTTGCACACGGACCACGAATTAACTACAGCAACGGCTTTGATCGTACACAAGATAACGTCAACTCCTGTGTCCGCAACAACTTCACGATTGCGCAGCTTCACTACTTGGCTAAAGTACTGCAACTTCCATAGCCAAATCTGTGGACTAGCGATGGTGATGTGTTCTGCAGCGCTGAGTCTCTGGCGATGGTTTGCCGTCGCCTTACCGAGCCATCGAAACTATTCACAGTTGCCAATGAGTTTGGTCGCTCGCCGGCCGCATACAGCCGAATTTGTAAGGCAACAATCGCTATCTTGTATCAAAAGCACGCTACTATGCTCTATTCCCAGAGCGCAGCGACGCTCGCTGCTCTGCACGGAGAACAGGCACTATTAATAGTCGACCAAAGCGTGTACGCAATGCAGGACCTTCCTTCTTAACAAATCCTTTTATAGCTCGGCACTTTTCAGCAATCGTGTTAAAGGACTTCATAATGTCATTAGCAGTGCCTACAGTCGACTCCTATGGCCGCACTAAATTTACACAACTCAGCAGCGTAAGATCATCGACCGCATTAAAGTTTTTCCGACAAGCATTAGGCGTATTTGCGCTGGTCCCGCAGAGAGCAGAACGTTCCTCTTCCTGGTCGTGGTTTTCGTCCGTCGCCATGGCCACCGAACCAAAAGTGAAACTGAAGAGCCCGCTACCCGAAACGAATATTTGAATGGACGAGAAGATCCCTTCAGTTTTCGTGAACGGCGCAGCGCTGAAACTCAAAGTAAACACAAATTCGCGCTCGAAAAATCTCTATTGTGCTATGAGCACAACTCTTCAAAGTGCATTAACTGTAAGAACACCACATGACGATGGATCGGATTGGATTCATCGACAGTCCTCTTTTTATTGGGGGATGTGTCTCCAGCTGTTATAATACTGGTTTGCTGTACAGCTCTCACTTGTTGTAGAGCCTGCACCTTGTAGTTGATCTAAAGGCGCGCGGCGATACGAAATGACTGTGAACTCGGGAGACGACACGTCGTGTAGCACGCGATACAACTGTGTAAACATTTGACGAATCGTATAGGCCGTAAACCTCCTGTCTTGGTCTACCTAGTAGCACTTCACGATATAATTTTTCATAACGTGTTTCATGAGGCGCTGAGCCATGTTTGCACCGCACTCCCAGTCGGAGTACCAGCGCGAAAAAGGTTTGCCGTGCACTAGAGGTTTCTTGGTGTCTGACGGCCTGCCAGGCGGACGGATGATAGTCACCAGACTGGACGGTCGATCCAGTGTGCCTGCCACCCACCGACCTTCAAGGTTATTTTTGGACTGGGTGTTGGCCGCCATCTTATCCAATTCGACGCACCGCCCTGTCTGGAGGATCACGCCATTCGCAACCTCAAAGCGTGCAAATACCGCCAGGATGTCGTTGGACTGAGGATCTGTCGGAGCGGCATCGGCCGACGTGTTCTCTAATTTCACACGCAGACTCAAAGACGAGCCACAGTAGCTGCAGTCAATGTGCTCTGGACAAGAGTGTGAAAAGCACCCGCAGCACGTTTAATGAAGATAAGCGAAACACCAGCGACATGCATATGAGTATTTTACTTTGCACAAAGCGAAGACTGTCTGCGGAAGAAT
>JAIKVB010000920.1:0-17710 GCA_024679045.1 Phytophthora brassicae
AGGTGGGAAGAGATGCACTGGTTCGCCAGCTCTACCAGACTGCTGCGGTCACTTGACGTGAGGTTGAGTTCTTGAAACGGGTTGACGATAAATCGACCTTTCATGATGCTTTAGAGGAGGTTGGGAGTACTTGAACGCAGTATTGACTGCGATGCAAGTTTAGGAGTGAGATTATACTGGTGAATTAGTGCATCAAAAAGGGAGAGACTGATGGTTATTCATGCAGCCATCCGCACTATCCACTACCGAGATGACAGATACCGTTGCGGTTGTATCAGGTAAGACTCGATGGTAGGCTTGCTATCCTTTTACCATCGATATTGGTATGTGTGGTCGCCCTTATGGTGAACCACTCTATCCACCACAGAACAAGACAACACACGGGTCAGAACGATGGAGAGTGCCAGCTTGTAGATGTTACAGCCTCTAATGTCTAGGATAACCTATTAAACAGATTTCTTAGCTATTGCCAAATTACTTGATAAGAAAATCTAAGTTTATCATCTCTCTTCAATTTCTTATCTGCTCCGAAGTTATAAAGATCTCGCCTCACTTTTAGCTGCTTTTTGAGAACTTCTGGCTCCATTCATTGTGCAAGTTCCAAGCAAGCCCAAACTCCGGATACCAAGTTGATCATGACTCTGTGTGAAAGGGAAGAACAACGTGAAGCTTCGTTGCCCGTCGATAGAGACGAGAGTTTACCAGTGGCAGACGACAAGACCCAAATTGTTCTCTCGACAGAAGAGTTAACCTTTCTAACTGAAGTTTCAAGCGACTTAGTAGACGATCTTATCCACATACTAAAGACGAGTTCGGACTGGTTGCAACTGTACGAAGCGGTCGAGACTTTGCGTCGAGTTGTGGTGCACCACAATGAGGTGATCAATGCCAAGCAAGTGGACGAGTTTCTTCGGCCTCTTGCGCTAGAGTGCGACAATCTCCGCTCAGCACCATCCAAAAACGCTCTTTTAGCCTGTGCAGAGTGTTTTCAGTTCCTCCCTCGGTCATTTCTCGAGCGTCCAGTGCTCAGTGGAGCGCACAAGGAGCTCTTCGACGTCCTTTTGCGTCGCTCTGTTTGCGAGAAAAAGTTTTTATGCGATGCAGCTGCAATTGCAACGGAGCAACTAGCTATTCATCTTGGTGGTCTGCCGCTTCTTGCAGCCGCTGCCCGTTATGGCAGCAACAAGAACGGGAAACTTTGCGGTTCGGCTGCAAAACTCATCGCTTCGAGTTTGCTACACTTGCAGAAAAGTCAAGCAGACGGAGGACGCCAAGTCTTAACATACAAAGGCAGCGACTCATTGCGAGCAGTTTATCGCGCTTTGGCGGCATTTCGAGAAGGAAAAGATGTCATTGCGTGAACTGAAGCGACTGTGAGTTTCCAACGTTTAAGTGAAATTCTCGGGTCTGAAACACTGGCAATTGGCTTGAAAGATGCCATGCCAGGAGCTGCACAAGCTGGTGTGGTAGCTCGTATTCTCCAAGACGCTTCGGTCAAGAAAAACCCAAGTTTTAAGACTTCCAGTCCTCGAAATGGGTCTTTGAGAACCCGAATGCGGCAAGACACAAAAACGGGTTCAATTGTAAAACATAGTCGCTAAAACGGAGGTTTAATACATTCTAACTCCTGTATTATGGGCTTAAAAGTGCAGCTAAAACGTCATCAAGACCTCTAACTTTACTGCACATCAGCAACGCCCATGACGATCTCCCGGCCGAGATCATCCGAGAGTTTGTCACCGCTAATGACAACGACACGGTCGCCTGAAGACAACCACCCCATCTTCTTCGCTTGCGCAATAGCCTCCGCAGTAGTCGGACGACGCGAGACATCATCCGGAACCACAGGGAACAACCCACGGTGGATCTGGAGCTGACGACCGACCTTCATGTTGGTCGTGAAACACATGACCGGCACTGTGGGTTTGTATTTAGCCACCTTACGGGCTGTGTAACCCGTCGCAGTCAAGACAATCATGAGCTGAGCCTTCATTTCGTCCGCGGTTTTAACAGCCGACGACACAGCCGACTCGACGTCCGACGTAGGCGGCGCAAAACGGAACTTAGCGCGGTATGTGTCCTGCAACAGCAGCTCATCCGCCTCCTTAATCACCGTGTTCATAGTGCTAACCGATTCAATCGGGTACTTTCCCTGTGCGGACTCTCCACTGAGCATAACACAGTCGGCTCCATCCAATACAGCATTACCGACGTCCGAGACCTCAGCACGGGTGGGACGTGGGTTATTTTGCATGGACTCGAGCATCTGGGTGGCTACAATAATGGGTTTGCCAACAGCATTACACTTGTCTACCATCATCTTCTGGTACGTTAGTACCTTCTGAGCTGGTACTTCAACACCCAAATCTCCACGTGCACACATAATACCGTCGGAAGCTTCAAGGATCTCATCAAAATTCTGAACACCTTCGAGATTTTCCACTTTAGAAATGATCTTAGGGGCGATATAGTCCGGTTGGTGCGCCCAGTGCTTCTTAATACACTCATCCACAAACGTACGGATTTGGTGCACGTCACTAGCCTTACGGATGAAAGACGCCGCAATGAAGTCAATGTCGTGTTCCACACCCCAATCCAAATCACGTTTGTCTTTGTCGGAAAGAGCCGGAAGAGTCACAATGAGACCAGGGAGGTTCACACCCTTACGGTTGCCAATCTCTTCTGTGTTTTCAATCAAACAAGTGACTTCATCTTCACCCACAGACGTACAAGTGAGACGAATGAGACCGTCGGAAAGCAACACCGTGTCGCCTATTTTCACAGTCTGGGGGAGTTCCTGGTACGTGACAAAGAACTTGTCGGCTGTGCCCGTCAGTTCGAATTCTGGGTTGGTCGTTAACACCACCGACTTGCCTTTCTCCAGCGTAATCTTCTTGCTATCAAACATCTTTCCCGTTCGGATCTCGGGGCCCTTAGTGTCGTGCAAAACGGCACGCAAATTGAACTTGGATTGGCCTTCAGCGTGCACGCCACGGCAGTTCCGCAAGTTGGTGACACGCAACAGCGCTTCGTCGTACTCGGCGTGCGAAAAGTTGATGCGCATGATGCGCAGACCTTCGTTCGTGAGCTTTTGCAGCATATCCATTTGCTCCGAGACGGGGCCGATGGTGCCTACGATCTTCGTCATGGAAAACTTGGAACTACGCGGATTCTTGTACAACTCCGAGGCGGACGCGAGACTGCGAGCATTGCGCACCGTCGTCTTGACGGAGTTTAGGGCGAGACGACGTAACATGATGAAGGAGAACTGCAACTGAACGGGAAAAGGTTAAGGAATGGGTTAAAGAGCTGCTAAAGAAGTTGCAGTTTTATTGCAGTTACCTGTCACTTGAGACGCTGCTTGGCTTGTGGTTACTGAGCCGTTGGAATCGAACGGTGCAGCGTCTTTGGTGCTTGGAGTGATAGAGGTTGAAAGTGGTTGGGAAGATATAGCATACTTTAACTAAGATGTTGTAGGGGTGGCGTCCCGACTAGACTGCAGCGGCGGACTGTGACCCAATCAAAAGTCGACGCCCATCCCCACTTGATTGACAACTTAACGGAAAGCTCTCGAGTAAGTATACAAATTAACTGTCGAAAAAGAGAGTAACATAGACGATAGAAAGTATACTTAAAAGTATGTCTGATAATATTCTCTATTTAACTCGGTTGAAAAAACGCCGTCTAATAACGTTATCTCGTATTTGCGAAATCGACTTCTGTGTCTTTCCTCTTCGTCAAACCCCACGAATCTCGAGTAAGTATACAAATTAACTGTCGAAAGAGAGATTAATATAGACGATAGAAAGTATACTTAAAAGTATGTCTGATAATATTCTCTATTTAACTCGGCTGAAAAAACGCCGTCTAATAACGTTATCTCGTATTTGCGAAATCGACATCTGTGTCTTTCCTCTTCGTCAAACCCCACGAAGGAGTCCGCAACGACCAAACCGAATTAGTTGCTGGTCGAATCATCCCAGTACCATCGTTCGAATCCTCTATAAAGGAAAATTCGGGATCATTTACTAACATCACGTCCGTCAGACAGGAGAAACAAAAGAAAACTTTCCTTGTGGTCTCTTTCTGGTCGAGTTTCGAAGTTTTCAACTTCTTCTCGATTTTGCACGAGCTGCAAACGTGTTCTCGGCAAAGCATACACGAGCTGTTGAGACTCGTTAAACTCCACATGCGCTTGGTACATGTGGTACAGTTGACGTGAGAGCTCAAAAGTATACTATTCTCCGGTTTCTTGTAACTTTTGGATAGAATTTGTACCAATTTTGGTACTTTTCCACCTTCACCACACGTGAACATCGACAGTAGCACCTTAACAAAGCGAGGAACGAATAGTCGACGCACTCGATCGCTCATAGGATTAATCATTGCCCTTGTATACACTGAGAGGGAGTTTTCACTTGCTTGACGGTAGAACGAACACAGTGAAAGTTTGGCGCGAACTCTTCCTGGCAGCTCGTGAGCTGTTGGGATATCCACTGAGTGCATAAGATGGTAACCAATGTGATCTCCGTTCGGCAACGTCTCGACTCCTGTAGCTTCGACATAGACGTAATCGCGGTTCTTGACGAGTCTTATTGAGCTGCGACGAACGTCCAACTCTACCCATTTTACTGCAACTGACTCAAAAGGTTGGATAGGTGACGGTTTCTTGATTGTTGAGAGTACAGCTGCATGACTGAAGTTGTTGCTTGACATACAGCCTACAACCCCTTGCATCTTCTTGTCCAATGTACCAGCAGTAGACCCAACAAGTAGCATGGATGGTAGATCGGAATCATCGTCTACATGTAGTTGATCGCTTCGGAATCGTTTCTTCCTGTTTTCCGTCTTCTGACTGTAAACGCGGATTTGATCCTTAACCTTGATAAGTCTCCAAATGTCCGGGTTCACGTCTGAATAGTGCAAATATTGAACCAAGTTTGCATTGAGAATAGTCTTCGCGAGAGCTTGTAGCTCTTTTGTGTCTGTCAACGACAGCAACACAGGTCGAAAGGGACTGGATCGCTCTTTGCTCGTCATATTTGTCTGGTTTCGAGTCTAATGAGAATAGTTTGGCAAATTGAATAATGAATCCTTTTTAGGGCCAGAGCAGATCGTCAATTTTGCTCATGCGGACAGCTGAAAGGTTTTGGTTTATTAACTTTGTCTCCACAAGCAGCCTGTGGTTCGAAAAAGTACCTGCTGGAAGTGTCGAGCATTACATATTTTCTTTTGAGGTGAGTTCGCGAAGAGGTCTCTTGTCTCAAGTTCTACATTGTAGGTATGAAGGGGGGATATAATGCTAAAAACAATTACTGGCCATTCAGCCTGGAATTCTGGATGTCTGTAAAAAATTTAAAAATTATAAATCGTTTAAAAACTGAACGGAAATTTGTCTCTTGTAAGAGCTATTATTAATACCTCGGTTTTCGTTAAAAATTGGTGGGTTTTTTTACTTCTCTTTGTACTCAAATTATATATTACAGCACACTTAGCTCTGTTAATTAAACTTCGAGGTTTTAACTCGGTTTGCGATCAAATGACGCTTCGCGCTCTTACTGTCCGCAGTACTACATGTAACCCAGCGGCTTTTTCCTTCTTGGCGAATCCGTACGTCTCTGCGTCGTCAGCGCATGACGTACAAAAGATGGCATCTCGCTGGGCAATTTGAAGATCCAAAGTCACGAAATTGAGTTTTCTTACGACCTTGCACGAGCTGCAAACTTTCACAGAGCAAACGTTGCAGACATCGTGATGCAGTAGAATCTTCCATTGTCGTTTCCTGCATGTGGTGCACGTGTCACCTGACGCAATGCGCTCGAGTTTCTTCAGTCGCGCTAAGTGTTTACTGGGGGCCTCCGTCATGGAACTCCGAGTGTTTTCGTATTGCGAAGGTCGGAACAAAGACAAGAGTGTCTTAACAAAGTACGGAACGATCACTCGTTGTGTCCGCTCACTTGGTGAATCCATCATCCCCATAACATAGATAGAAACTGAAGTCTCGCTGGTTTGACGGAAGAAGGAGCATACTGATAATTGACCACGGACTCGATCGGAGAGCACTTGAGCTTCCGAAAAACCCACTGAATGCATGAGATGATAACCCACACGTGCTCCACTTCGAAGACGTCGAACACCCGAAGCTTCAACGTAAACGTAGTCGTGGTTCTTGACTAACCCCATAGATTTCAGTCGAACATCGAGCTCTGCCCACTTGACGGTGATAGAACGAAAAGGTTTTGTTGGCGTTGGGGTTTTTACTTTGGCGAGTACTGCAGCACGAGCAAAGTCATCCGTTCCTCGAGTCTGGTCTGCTAGTCCTTGCATTATGTCCTCCAGTCTTCCAGTGATTGATCCAACACACATTGTGGAGTGTAGTACGGAGGAATCAACTTTAGGACTGACTGGTATCATGTTAGGAGACGCTTTATTTTGACGCTGATGGTATACTTGCACTTGACCTTTGCATTTGACGAGTTTCCACTCACTCGTACTGACTTTTCCACCATCGACGCCATAGAAGCGTTGATACCGGTCGAGGTTAACGTCGAGGATAGTGTGGGCGACACCTTGCAGTTGCTTCTTGTCTGCCAGTGAGAGCGAAATGTCGTGGAATGGACTGGAGACGAAGGTTGCTTGTGTCATTTGAGAGGTTTCTTTGAGTTCTGATGAGAAGCAGCTCAATTGGCAAATGTGCGTTCTTTCGTGGCCCCACGCAACCGGCAGGTAAGCACGACAGCAGACAGTCAAGTACTACATGTACTCGGGTCAGAACAATGACACGTGCAGGTTTGGATAGTCAGTGTACGTACGTATGGTCCATCAAACGTAAGAAGCAGCACGTTCGAAGAAAGGTATTTTACGTGACTTTTCATTCCTATCCGACGACATTACATTTCCAGTACGGTATTTTACATGTAACGTACGTAGCAATAGGCTTTAATTAAGTAGCAAATAACAACCGCACACACTTCTATGGAAGATGTTCTTGTTGGTCACGATACTCGGACGGACTTTTTACAGTTATTGACGTCAGTCGTTTGGTCCGACACGAAAGAACTCGTGACCATACGACGTAACCACCACGAAATCAGTCACTAGATCAGTTACTGTAATAGCAACGTTTCAATGTTGCGCTTGAAGTAGCTAAGCTCATGGACAGCAAAGGTGTTTTATCAAGCTTTTTTTTAGAATTTTACATACTGCAGCTCTATGTGGGAGTGAGGCACGAACCTGCACCACGAGGCAACACAGTTGACAAATGCACTTACTTGGCCTTGGTCTGGTTGGCGACACCGGCGATACGAGCCTTGATCTCCTCCTGGTTGCCCACGTAGTAGCCCGACAGCGGCGCAATGGCGTCCTTATGGGGCACGGGCTTGAAGTTCTCGTCCAGGTCGTACACGAGTGGCACGCCTGTGGGGATGTTAAGACCCGTGATCGTGTCCTCCGGGATATTGTCCAGGTGCTTCACCAGTGCACGCAGAGAGTTGCCGTGCGCAGCGATCACGATCTTCTTGCCCTCCTTGATAGCAGGAATGATGGTCTGCTCCCAGTACGGCAGCACGCGCTCGCCCGTCGTCGCCAGCGACTCAGCGAAAGGCAGCAGCTCCTTAGGTACGTCAGCATATTTCGGGTCGTTGCCAGGGTAGTACGGGCTGCTGGCCTCGAGCGAAGGGGGCGGTGTGGCGTAACTGCGGCGCCAAATCATGACCTTCTCGAGGCCGTGCTGGTCCACTGTCTCCTGCTTGTTGAGACCCGTGAGAGCACCATAGTGACGCTCATTGAGGCGCCACGAGCGCACAACAGGGATCCACATGAGGTCCGTCTCCTCCAGAATGTTCCACAACGTCTTAATGGCGCGCTTAAGCACCGACGTGAAGGCAAGGTCGAATTTAAAGCCAGCCTCGTGCAGCACTTTGCCGGCATCGTGCGACTCGTGCTCGCCCTTTACGGACAGCGGCACATCGTGCCAGCCCGTGAACTTGTTGTCCACGTTCCATTGGCTCTCACCGTGACGGATAAGTACGATCTGGTATTTAGCAGCCATTTGATATTTCTGCCTTTCTGGGGACTTGTGGGGAAGCCGGCAAATTGCGAAGTGAGATTTAAAGATCGGTTGAGCCGCGCGCATGTTTTTACCAATCACATTTGGGGATTTTGACGAATCAGAGTGCGTGATTCTGTAAGATGCCCGACTTTGTAATCTCGGTTTCGCTTGCTCAGAAGAGCAATAATGGGAACAAGTGAAGTGCGCGTGTCGCAGGAAGTTTATTTTCCCCAAGCAGAAATCCCTACGCTGATTGGCCAATCAACGCCCGAGTGGCCGAGGAATCTCAGGACGGCTTGCTCACATCCAGGCCCTCAAGACCGGAATTGCACGCGGCAACGGTGACTGGAGGTCAAATTACTCAAAAGATGAAGATATCGTCGGTATGCGACTGTTCTATTCCCGACAAACCAACCGTTGACACGTTTTATTAACAGCAAGGATGACAGCATCGCAGTGGTTTCCAGTGAACAGGACAACTTGCCTCCTTTCATTGGTTCGATGCATCTACTGGGGAGAAGTCGCGTCAAGTCACCGTGACGAATACGTTACGTACGTACTTTAAAGCGCCATTCTCGGCAATTGTGGCGAGGTTGGAGGGGCACCAAGCAGTACGGAGGAACAATGCCGAGTGCATAGTATGCAGGGGTTCCGAAAAATATAGCGCAGCAAAAATATAGGGCGCTCTCAATGAAGAAATAATTTATTTCATGTAATTTCCCGTACCCCTAAATTATTGACGGATCTGCCCAGCACCCCTCTTTAATTTATTTTTCCAAAAATATGTTTTTCTGCTATCAATATGTTACACTTGGTGTTGACCTTCAATAACGTTTACGCAACGGGGAAGCATTCATCCCAAATCACAGCCACAAAGTTGGTTCATCCTTTACTGCTTCATTTTCATTTCTGCCCAATGTTGACGAGTGCCTGTAGAGCAATTTGAGCGTGAATATATTTTTCAAACTAGCGCCCTTATTTATTTTTTCATCCTAGCATGATCAATTATTTATTCCTTCACGTTGACACTGACATCCCTAATTTATTCTGCTGCTTAGCTTTCCCTTCTGAAAATATTATTTTCGGAACCCCTGGTGCATACTACTGGACGATACTGGTTTAATGGATTAAAGCGACTTTAAAGCGTTGCTGCTGCTGTGATCGGTACGGGATCACTCTAACGTTTGGACTCGATATTCGATGGAGAAGCACACATTGTATCATGATACTTGCGATGCTGCAGATGCTGTCAAAACAGGAGATGAAAAAGCTTGACGAGTTCAGAGGAGCAGGCCTGTCATTGACGATATACTGAAGTCTCAGCATCTTTACATCCCAAAGGCTTTTTCTTCGGAGCCTCAAGAGCCAATGCTGTATTGTGAGAGGTTTTCGATGCGTGAGTTTTATCACGGATCTGTCTCCGGGCTGCCTTGTAGGCATCGCCATGCAAGGCAGCGGTCATACATACCGCGCAAAAATCCACTTTCCTCCGTGTCAGACGGAAATCGGGCCCCAAAAAGCTCAACTTCATTTGAAGTTTGCAAGTACTGCAGATTTTACCAAAACAAAGTTTGCAGAAATCGCTGCATTTTCCCATGTCCGTTACTGTCTTGTTGCAACTGACACAGATCTGCCCCCAATCGGGGGCTCCAACGCCTTTTGTTTTAGAGAACACGGTCTCAAGTGCACAGACTAATTTCTTCATCTGACCACAGCGCGCGTAATCAAGCGAAGAAAGCAAAACATTCCCCATGGTCGACAACACCAGACGTTGAACACGAGTGTTACCTGCAGGGTTCACTTCCCCGGTGACGTAAATGCTTACAAGATCCGGACTCACTTGACGAAAGAAACTACAAATCGAAATGTTGGCTCGCACTCGGTTAGGTAAGTCGTGAGTCTGCGGATAGTCGACCGAGTGCAGGATGTGGAAGCCGATTCGCTCTCCATCGAACGTCTCGGTCATTCCAGTTGCTTCAACGTAAACGTAATCGCGATTTTGAACCATCCCAGCCAATTGGAATGACATGTCGAGCTCCAACCACTTCACGGTCACCGACCGGAACGGGTCCTTCTCACTTGGCATGACAACGTTCGAAAGAATGGCTTCAGAGCCAAGTTTGTCAGTATACGAAGCCTTAAGACGCATGCTGTCTAGCGTTGGATTGACAACTCCCAGCATAACATCGTTGACTGTCGCGGTGGTTGTTCCAACTCCAAGGAGTGGGTGTGAAGCAGAGCTATTGTCGTTGTTTTGCTGCTGGGTATACGTGTTCATTGTTCTCCTGGACTTAATGTGCTTCCACTTGCGTGAATCGACCTTTTTCTTCTCCACCCACCAGAAGTTCTCGTATCGCTCTAAACTCATATCGATTGTGGCGTTGACGGTGCCGAGCAACTCATCGACATTAGAAGATGAAAGTGTCAGTTTCCCGAACGGACTTGAAGTGAATTGAGGTTTTCCCATTATCCCAAAGGTTTTAACGTTGCTTTGATTAGTTTGTGTCAAATTGATGAATGTCGTCTGAGGTACAAGGCAATGCTGGGCGGTACCTTGGCCATCACAAGGTCTCCGTATATCGATGGTATCTAGGTAACATAATGCATATGTTATTATTGTATTGTTAATTTTTTTTGCGGCAGTATCCTGCTCTCCTTGATCGTCTATTATATGTAGCACTAAAACGCAGTACATGTATGGTAGCGAAGAACTCATTAAAGCAGAGTACGCTGTACCAACTTTTGAAAAAACATCCATGGATACGACATGTAATCAAACGTAATAGGAATTATTTCACGCTGTTTATCCAGCGGCAGGCACGGTATCTTTCTTTTTTGACCGAGAGCTGCTGTCTGCTTCCTAAATGAAACAAGCCAACTTAACATCCTGAGTCAACATCATGTTGTAAACAAACAGCCAGCAGCCTTGTTTGCTTAAATTGACCAGCACCCGCTTGCCAACCAACTGTGCTGCACGATCCGTACCACTTTTTCGAAGTAAACATGACTCGGCTGACAACCTTTGCAAATCATTATCATCTTTAAGGAGACATACTGTACTGTGAGGTATTGCTGTAAGTAAGGTACCGTGCCAACTTCGTGCCCTAAAATCAGTTTCGTGCCTACTTTTTCAACCAATCCTGGGCTAATAATACTTGCAAGGCCAGTTACCGTATTCCCCCTGTTACAAGCGTCGCTATGTTACAGGCGTCACCTCATTTTATCCAATCATATGCAACCAGCAAATATATTTGGTTTTTGTTTTGTTACAAGCGTCAGCCCCGCGAATGGGTGGTGTGAACGAACACATTGCCCACTTTCCGAAAGACCCCAGAATGGGAAGACCACGAATCAACGGAAGTGGCCGTAAGCTGAATCGTGGCCTACGCTCGTCTTTCTCCTACACGTTTAAATTGAATTGCATTAAGTCGTTCCTCGCCACAGACGAGGATGCGCTAGATGCTACGATTGTTGAATTGTTTGGCGAACAGAGTCCTATTTGATGCGAAGAAAAAAAACTTGTTAGAAAGTGGCTTTCTAACCGAATAGAAATCTTTGCGCAGTGTGCACAAGGAATAGGGGTCCTCCGACGAAGCAGAGTCCGTGGCATTGCGACGGTGCTGAGCAAGACAGCGGAAGAGTACATCATACAGTGGATCAACAGTATGCGACGGGACGGTATACCGGTTTCTCTACCTATACTACGTTTAAAAGGACTCGAAGTTGCTAAGGAGATGGCTGTGTCGAGCGAGCACTTTCGTGCTTCTGATACCTGGTCGCGGCGTTTCATTCGACGTCATCGGTTTTCCATTAGGGCTCGGACGCGAACAGGTCAGACGACGCCATCCGATGCGAAAATTGCCGCCCAGGCGTTTAGTGCAAGAGTCCGCCGTGTCATTGTCGAAAAGAGAATTTATCAGGTATTTAACGCCGACCAAACTGGTAAGTTATGATAGTTGGCAATGTAATGTATTTGAAGTGGTTATTTTCTAACGATATGTGGTATTGCTGCTAGCTGTCTCCTTTGAGTACCTGCCACGAAGAACAATCGCGCGCCGGAACTCGCGAACCGTTTGGGTCAAATGTGGCGGGGAGGAGAAGGGACGCGCTACAGCGATGGTGTTAGCAGATTCGACAGGGGTTAAATACCCACCTTTTCTCGTTTACAACAGAGCCCCCGCGACAACGGCGCAGGCGAGGGCAGAGAACAAGGCGCGACACCACGGGTTTGGACGTCGTGTGTGGAAAGAAGTAAGCGCTCTTCAAGAATCGACATCGTGTCGGATCTACGGAAATGCGAACGCGTGATGGACGTCTGATCTTTCTCTCGCCTTCCTCAAGCACCATTTTGCCGACAGGGACAACCGCGACGATTTGGTACTTTTGCTGTGGGACGACTTCTCTGGCCATTGGACTGATGAAGTCGTCCAATATGCAGACTCTATCGGGGTTGTTTTAATGAAGGTACCTCCTCGTTTTACTTATGTCTGCCAACCCGCAGATATCTCCTGGAACAAGCCCCTCAAGGACGCGCTTCGTCGGCGGTGGGTGGCACATCTCCAAGCTGAAATAGCGAGACACTAAGTTGAAGAAGAAGCGAGATTGAAGGCGGCAGAGCAAGCTCGGGGATCTATGGCCGCGGCTGAGAGAGAAGGCGCCTGGGAGCGGAAGCCGTCGCAAATGCCAGCGAAAATGCTGTGCCTGGCGCGTGGAGAATGCGCGGTCCAGCACCAGCAAGCTCCGACCCCGATTCAGACAGAGAACGTGCTGCAGCCATGGTCCCGCAGCGTCGGAAGCGGAGTGGAAAGCACGCTGGGTTTCAACTGCAGGCCCCCAAACGCGCGCAGAACGCTGAATGGATAATAGAAGCGTGTGACGGCTTAGCATCCGAGATCAACACTAGTGGTTTTGGTAAAGCTGGTCTACTCACCGACACTCGTAGCCCATCGGAGAGTCTTCGCGCTGAGCCCGAGGACCTCAGCCACATCATCGACGCCTTGTTTTGCCAAGCAATCACAGGACGCACGCGTATACGGCTTTAGATCAACTCCAGCGACGACGCTTGCAGCGTTCACAGTGATGAAGACGTAGGTAGCAGCGACAGTGAAGGCGAGTTTTACCCCGAAACTGATGTCGTAGTTTAAGACTTGCATACAATTCCACTTCATTTTGTACTTGAGCAAACAAAAATGGCACACGCATACATTAACCTACAGACTTTGAATTGCACACACAGCTAGCTCACATATCAATGTATCTGATTACTAAAGCTCAACACTGTAGATGTAGCCGTCTTGGAGAAAATGCCGCGGACAGACCGCCATTTGCTCGGCCTGTTATAGTTTCCATACAAACGAAAATGGCACACGCATAAATTAGTCCACATGCACGTGAGAGACATGAAATTGCACACACACACACCTAGCTCACATACCCATGTAGCTGATCACCAAACTTCAACGCCGTAGAGGCAGCCGTCTTGGAGAAAATGCCGCGGACACACCGCCATTTGCTTTGCCTGTTTAATACTGACAGTGTCATTCACTCTGCATTACCGTAAACACACTATTAAGTACGTGTACATCGCTCTAGCAACGGATACATCTACCCCTAACCCGGAGATGTACATTGGTGACGCTTCTAACAGGGGGCATACGGTATTGGTACAAACTACTATGCGCTCGCAGCCAGTTAAACCTCTTTCGCACCAAATGTAAGGTCAGTTTCCCAAACCTTCACCTCACCTCTATACCATCTCCTCCACATCCAAGATGCCAATTTACTCCAATGATGACCTAATCGACGCTGTCAAGCGTATCATCGCCTGAGAGGCTGAAAGTGTCGTCAGTCAAGACATGTGGATGCCGTACGCACCCCGAAAAATGGGTACTAAGAAAAAACAAGGCGTTTTTCGCACCCCAGTTGGGCGAGGCCGTAATCGAACCACCATGCTCTCGGTCGTAAGCCGAGGTTTTACCACTATGCTATGGCAACGCATATAATCCGCGATTTCAATCAAAATCATACAACAATGAGGGTTAAATTGCGGTTCATTTAGTTAAGAGCCAAAGTCAAGAGTAGCCTCGGTCGAAGAGCAAGGTGCCGAATGGCAACCCTTTTGAATGGGATTGTGGAGGGGTAATAATCGCACTAATATGGGGCTAGGCTTTTGGTTGGTGCTCAGTGTGGAGCCTCCCTCGACGAAAACACAAACAAACCGCTGGCCACATGGAGACCAGCAAATGGATGAAACTGGCCGAGCCACGGCGTCCATTTTCTGCTACTGCTGCAACTGGACTTCGATCAACTTGAACATCGTGTCGCTGGAGGGTCGCGCATTTTGATGAGGCCAATAAAATCACACAGGTCACGCACGTCATGCAACTAGCCAACCGACTCCGAAGCGGATATGCCTCAATGTCTTCTCATGTGTGTGGAGTGGGGTCAGACTCCACTCAAGAGACGGTAGTTGGCATACTACGCGCACTAATACAGCAATCCTGGAACGGATCCCATCAACCGACCGCACCTCCATGTAGCATCAGCTTCTATTTACTTTTCTTCGACGGGGGTTCTAGGAACAACCCAGGACCAGGAGGGGGAGGAGCGGCTGTGACGCAGATACAGGATGCCGGAGGCTCGTACAACACTGTCTGGATCGGCAGCATGTCGTATGCCTCTAAAAACACTACCAACAACGTAGCTGAAAATATAGGGCTCATCATGAGCCTCAGCGTGTGCAAGAGATGGATTCAACCCCGTACACGTCAATGTCGTATGCCTCTAAAAACACTACCAACAACGTAGCTGAAAATCAAGGGCTCATCATGAGCCTCAACGTGTGCAAGAGATGGATTCAACCCCGTACACGTCATTGGTGACAGCGCCATGATTATACGGCAACAGGCGACGAGGACACCGTCGAAAGCAGCGCATTTAGCTCCGCTTTACTGGAGAGCCCGGCGGCAACAAGCTCATATGCACGTCCGTTCATGGCAGCACCATGCTAGGAGCTACAACAAACTAGCGGACGCGCTAGCAAACAGGGCTATGGACATACGCAGAAGTACACAAGTATGCTTGGACACAGACCCAGAGAGCGCAGTAAAATGGAGACCACAAACTAAATTCGCCGAGGAAGACATCGGACATTGGATAACAAAAAATATGGGGACAACCACGATGGAAGTCCCTGATGCTAACTCTTAGGAGGAGGAGGATAACAAAAAATATGGGGACAACCACGATGGAAGTCCCTGATGCTAACTCTTAGGAGGAGGCATCAGCACCGGAAAACCAAAAAGGATTGAAGGTGCGAAGCTACGGAGCGATTCAGAGGCGCACTGTAGGACGGACATAGGAAGTAGTAAGACAACAACAGAGTTAAGTGACATCAATGTACCTCACTAAAAAACGTAAACTTGAACAGCGTGTCCTGTGATTGGGTTCCTTCCGATAAATACACATTTTTTCGCTCCGTCGCTTCGCCTATCCTCTTCGCTCATCGGCTTCACTGACTTCGGTACCCAAACCACAGTGATTGGTCTCTTAGCCTGGCAGCCAATGGATTTGACGAAGGTAGTTTTTCCGCTTTCCTTGCGACTGGGTTGAGCGTTCCAACAGCAGTAAACCGTTCGCAACCACGCACTGGTCAAGGTCGCTACAACAACCATCCGACGAACCGACGAATTGGAGATCTGGACACCATCGGCTTCGTTGGTGAGTAGCCCCAAGCTGAAGATACAGTACTTGCAGAAACGAACGTGTATGTTGTCTCTGATTTGAAGTTTGACAGATCAATCTTATTAATCTATATGTTCTGTTTGGTAGACAAGAAGATTATGCTTCGAGATGTCCACAACCTTGTAGCAAAGTTAAAAGAGGTGCACTGTTGATATACGACTGTGGAGTCAAGTTTAATTAACACTTGTAGCAAAGTTAAAAGAGGTGCACTGTTGATATACGACTGTGGAGTCAAGTTTAATTAACCTAATGCAAACATTTGTATCCGCAAAGGTAACACTTCGACCGTATACGTCGATGATGCAAAGCTAGCAAATTCCAGACACGACAGATGTGACGGTTTTTCGACGCGTTCCCAGAGGTGCAGATGGTAGACGCCACTCACAACACTAACGCGCGTTATAAATTGTTCAGTTTATGATCCATGACGTGTTCGCACATGTGGGTATATGGTCGAGCCATGAAATGTCACCAATTACATGCGCACATACTAGTTGTGTTTCTATATGTCTTTTTGTGGCGTTGTGACTCCTTTTTATTGCATTGTGGCCACTTGTGTCTGGTTTTGACTCTGGGATGGCTATGTGCCTTGTTATTGTTCTGGGTTGAGCTTGCGGTTGGTGTGTACAGGGCCAATATGTGCAGTATGCACCCATGGAGACCGAAAGTGCGGAGAGTCTGACCGACTCAGTGACTTCATTCAAGGCGTTCAATTCGACATGGGATAAAGTTCGAGCAATTATTTTGGACAAATATTTCGGTGAGATAGGTCTTGTTCGACAACAGTGTTCGGATGCACGCATCCTGCTTTGTATTTTCCACGTAGCCAAGTATTTACGCACAGACATCTCAATGAATGAATATCATCAAATCTCCGTCAATTAATTTCACTATTGATAATTATACCCAATCATATGCGTACATTTCATTTTAGACCGATCACATCGTATACACATTATTTTGTATCCAATCAGGAAGCAGTTAGCTGGAACCAGGGCTCCGATCGCCCGCTCCGACGTATCGGGTCGGAGCGGAACCAGACATATGGATATGCCTATAAGAAACGCCTGTCATAGCGTATCTAAAAAAACATGCAATCTCCGACTTTCTCGACGAGCTGGCCTCACTGAAATCACGCATGGTATGCAATTGTAAAGTGAAGAAGCCACAGGCTCCGTTAATTTTTTACCTCAAATTAATAAGCGAACACGATACGAGAAAAAGTGAAACATGTCATTTAAAATTAAGTGTAGCCAATGCGATTTGAGTTAGCTAGCGTTTCGTGATGTAAGACGAGCGAGGCCTGCAACCTCGGTACACGATCCAGCGTTAGTCCCTACCCTCTACGTCCTACCATCATCAAACACCAATACGTCCACCACGTAACACGGGCGCCTTGCCGCCGTCGTCCAGATCGGCGCAGCTCTGCTGGTACTTGTTCCAGGCCCACGGCCGCCTTAGATTTGTGTGGCTCGTGTCAACACCGCCAAAATACAGGCCACCCAACCCTCCATATATTTGTTTTGTTGCCAATAAGCAACTCTCAAAACGGATCATGCTCCGAGCATGATCCCGTTCGGAACCGGCATAGGTCCACTACCAGGGGTTTAATTAAAATAAATTGTACAATTAAAATCTATTATTCACAGTATAAAACGGATTATTGGAGTAAAATATAATATGATATTGACCAGATTTTTCAATAGAATTTACAAAAAGTGAGTTGTAACAAAATCATGTCGCAAGCAAATTGCTGGCCTACCGGTTACCGGTCCGGTAACCCTCTTTATCCGCACTATCCATCGTACCATATATTTCATCTGCAAAATCACTGGCTAGCTAGCCAAGAAGTACGCGCCTCGTTACTCGATTCAGCTACTCTTAAAAACCTCTCCATCCTCCACGATGTCAGCGAAC
>JAIKVB010000921.1:0-17710 GCA_024679045.1 Phytophthora brassicae
CTCTTTTTGGCAATCCACATGCACCTAGAAGCTCATTGACTAGTAAAGAATTCTTCAGCAGCGGTCACCTGTGTAGAGTTGAAGTTGGTAGCACATTCGTTAGCTTACGCAGTGTTGGATTAGCTGACTAGGCTGGGTTTCGCTTGTGCCTGTCGAAGGGAGATTTCCTTATATTGGCAAGTACCGACAGCGCCATGAGTTTGGAAACCCGAAGTTTCCAACAAGTTTGCTTGTAACTGGTGCTTCAATGGTTAGTCTACCATTGTATAGTGTAGGAATCTCGGCCAGTACAGTACAGTACGACGGTTACCGCTGACTCGCTTGAACCTTCCCAGTTACATGTAGACTCTCAGTGGTAGATAATTATTTGTTCGGCTGAACTTTGGATCATCACCGCCATCGAGATGATCTCGCAGCTCTGACGTCTTCGCTCACAGCGGCTGGCGTTGGAGCTAGCGTTACCCTCTTAGGCTTATGAAACATACAGTGAGATGCCTGGGAGGGTCTCTAGAACAGACCTGCTCCGTACCTCGAAAACTACAAACTCGAGCGAATGAGACTTTAGTAAACGAGCGATAGTAAGAGCGAAGGTTGCTGGTCCGGTAGGTTCCTTCTCTGCAAGTTGGTCGTGATACCCATGCGAGGTCCGCCCAGCGCTCACTGAACCTGGCGGCCAGCAATTCTGGACCGAGGGAGTGGAGACAAATCGGATATATATTCAAGAACACCGTAAGTGCCTTGGTATTAATAACGCGCGCGCAATGTGGTTACGATTAAGCTGAATAAATTTGACGTAGTATTACGAGTTGTTATGGCGAGCGCGGTCCCGAGACTCATGTTCTTGATATGTGGTTTCTGCAACATGAGCGGTTTATGGAGTTCTCATGGCGAAAAGCAAGTCTATTAATACATCATGTTGACTTAAGCCACACCAGTTATTAATACCAGGTTGTTATCTGTAGCTGGGCAGCAAACTATATCGCTGAGAAGAGAGAATGGCACATTTATTGCTTCCTGCTTTGCCACTAAATGGAATCGTGGTGAGTGACTTGAACCGGGGCTCCGCGTGCCGACTCAGTGCGGTGCAGCTCGAAGATTTAAAATGACCAGCGTGAGCATGATTTGTTGGTTTCGAGATTGCCGGCAGCGCGTGGATCTGCTCACGGTGCGTGAGCCTCATTTAATAAAGTTAGTCAACATGGTACATGTAGTTGTGCGGCAGCTATTCATTTCGCCATTGCATCATACGCAAGTTGCAGATTGCATTTTAGTTAAAGACGTCAATAGCTGTGTGTATTCACAAGCTAACTAAAGCCGTGGTATCTTCTATTAACAGGCTGTCGGGCTCAAGGGGTTAATAATACCTGTAATATTAACACTGGATTTGCGAGCAAAGGTCAACAGGATTAGCGAATCTCGCAACTACAGTGGTTACAGTAATTAGTCTGAGTGAGACTAATTTATGTAAGCACATTTTCAGCGACCTCACACGATATAGTCTAGCGAAGCTCCACATAGACTAATTCTGAACATAGACTATTTTTGAATGTTCAAAATTAATCTAAGCACATGTTCTGGTGCTATGCAACTATGCAAGTAGACAACTGCCTCAGTACCCGAGCAATTCATCACGACGGTGGTCGCCAGATCACTTGCATTTTCGCTGTCTCCTGAATCATGTAAGCTGTGGTCTGCTCCTGTCGCCTTCGAATCTTGTTCAAATTCACTCGGATACTTTCTGATGATCTCTTGTAGATGAGGGAAAAGTTGACGCGTAGACCAGGTTCCATCGACCCCCAGCGATATACCAAACCGCATCATCGCTTTTCGGGCGTAGTTGATGCCATTCTTGTCCCGCTTTTGATTCACCTCACGAACAGCCGCTGACGCCAGCTCCAAAAAGAAAGTTTTTCCAGGATTCTTCAGCTTTTTGGAATAGCTGCCATCTTTCCTCGCCTTGTTTTGCCACTCTTTGTCCTCGATAAGCTGAATCGTCTTTTCGTTCCACATACAAGACCAGACGTCCTTGATCTTCGCTATGACAAATGAGTCTGCAGGCTGACAGAGGTCCGTTGCATTGGGCGGCAAAAACTGTAGACGAGCATTGAGGCGATTCAGCTCTTCCTCGCACTCGGATTCCTCGAGATGACCAGAGTAATTGTCCAAGAATATTGTCTTATGCCTCCCATGCGGATCTGGCGACATTGCCCTTCTCTCTTGAAGATACTCGCGAAAGAGTCGCTTGTCCATCCAGCCTTTTGGCCCCCCAGCCTTTTGGCCCAGTACGATAATATACACCTGTCACTTTGTCTTCAACACCTCGGATAGGGTAGCCCCTGTTTTCATTCGAGAAAGTCATCATGGGCGGGTGGATGTAGCCGCTAGCGCCACCTGAAATGCGACAACCATAGTCATACCTTCTCCTCCAGACACGACATCAGCATACTTCACGTTCTCCTCTTCGATGAAGCCAAGAGTCTTCCCATTATCAAAATTAATCAAAAGTGTGTCTCGTCGCTGTTTTCCACAGCGTTCTCATTGAGTTTGCCACTCTCGAAGTCTCCCTTCAGCTGACCGAGGTGAGACGCCACTTCGCGTTCAATTTGGGCTTGCTTCTCCGGGCTCACTTGCCGCTTTCCGGTATGCGCACAGTACAATCCGATGTTTTTCCATGAACACTTGCACCCATCTCGTAGTTATCTTAGTGGACAGATGCGTACCGTTCCCATCGACCGACTGTGCATTGTATGCCGCGTCAGGCTTATGAAGTTGACGCAGCGCAACTTGACGAAGAAGCGGTGCGTCGAACTTCAGCTCAAGAGATCGAAGACAATCGAATTCCGCATGTAGTACAGGATATAAACACGATACCCACGCGCTTGGCCGGCGTCCACGTCCAGACACGCACTTCCGATCGACACGAACTCGGCCCTGGTATCGCCTTCCGGAAAGCACACTCGATCCGCGCTCAGCCTCCAGATATCTCGATCGCTTGCGCCACCAATCCATGGCTTTGGCAAGATTTGCTTGTCGGGTTCTGGACTTGAAGATCGAAGGAAACTTGTCGACTGACTTGGAAAAAAGTAACTCGTCTCCGCTCGCTTCCTCCGTCTTGACCATCCAGCGCAATACCTTTCTTCTCTGGGATATGCTTGTGACAACTTGAGCAGTTGGATGTGTAGCGAAACCAACTTTGCTCAAGCTATGCTCAGACGGGCTGACGACTTGTACCGCCCTTGGCTGACTTCTTGATGTTGATGGTGACGTGTCGACTTCAGGTTCTGGTGATAGAAGATGCGCACAAGCAGTCGTGTTAGCACTCGCGTTGCTTGTGGTTGTCGGCTTGATACAGAGATGTGCACGTGCGAACGCAGCGACAATAGGGGAGCCCGAGGTTAACCGGCGTACTTGAACGTGCGAGGGGTCGGGAGCCGGTGTAGGCCTCGCACATGTTGCACCGTTTGGGTTGATTTGTGCACCGGAACAGCTTGGGTATCTAACAGGTTGACCGTAGCCCTCTGGTCCAGTAAGTTTCCCACAAAAGGGATGCATCGAGCGCTGGCAATCCGGGCATCGATGAACTCGTCCGACAAGTTCGCCGCAGCCACCACATGGAGATGCCTTGCTGGGAACGCTGGTTTGAGTAAGTTGTGAAATGGTAAGAAAGGCGTCTTGCTTCTTAGAATGACTGGCTATGGTCTGCCGGGAGCAACAACCAATTTGGAAAGAAATAAATTGAGGCAAAATTGAAATTGGGTAAATAAGAAAGAAAGAAATGGGCAATATTAATAACAATTGGGCAAAACTGCCTGCTCATTCGACGACACCAACCACCCTAATCCTAAGAAAGAAAGAAATGCTTTTCTATCTCTGGCGCTTTGCACCTCTAGCATGTGCCGAATAATCACCGCACGCAGGGGCTCGAACTCAGGTCGTGGGAATGGAGCGGGCGACACCAAACCACTTCGCCAAAACGAGCCCAATTTTCATCAGACTAATTCTGCATATTATTGCTCAGACTAATTATGAATTCATTTTTTTCTGGCACACATGAATTAGCCTGGCGTAGACTAATTTTGAACGCAGACTAATCCCGAAGTCAGACTAATTACTGTAACCAGTGTAGTCTAAATATTATGAAATGCGCGAAAGCTAAATGTATAGAACTGCTAACGACAATCGATAGCTCTATACAATACGAGCCGATAGCACTACAACATGCAACGAGATGTCATCCGCATGCGTAGATATAGGCATTTCAAAATAAAATGGCAACTCCACCCTCAAAGTATGAAGTGGTCACTGGTTTCTGATGAAAAAAACTTGGAAATGACATATGAGACCACTACAAACATAAGTATCATTACGGGAAAACCCTTAAAACCTAACGGCCTATACTAGGCTATAGAGGGGTCTTTTGGCTACATTTTGACGGTCGTAGCTTCAAACAATGTCAAGTACAAGAAAAGTTATGGGCGTCGGCGCGATACGTCTCGGAAAAAAAATATTTTCCCACAAATAAAATATTTGGAGTTTATGTTCTAAAAAAGCTGCTCTTTCAAATGCACCTAGTTAGGCCCTGGTCTAAGTTGAAAAAACCGAAAATCGTTCTGAGAATATCGCTCGATGATTGGCTGAAAATGGGAGCGGCTTTCGGAACGCATTCCGAGTTTATACCGTTCTGAGTGGGGTTCTCAGAATACCTCCCGGACGTATTCTGAAGTCGGAACGAGTTTGCTGGCTCTGCCGGTATATAAATTTTTCGCTTGAGATTCTATAGAGCGCACTTTGCGTTTTACTTCCCACCAAGTTTGGAAGGTCAGCTTCCTTCCACCATTGACCTCGAACCCACAGCTAGCTGTGCTCTGTGTATTACAGTGTGTGTGCGCAGCTGTATCGGCTCTGTGTAACGACCGTCATCGAATCGGTGGATTGCCAGGCACCAACGTCACCACCTTTTCAGCTACAGTATTTGGGACGGCAGTGGCAGCCAAATTACAAAGTAAACAAAATTAAATAACGATAAATATGACGGTTCAACGTGAAGATGCGCTGTGAAAAGCATATATTTCTCGGGGTAGTGCCTTTTCCACAAATGAGTAGTCTGGTTCCATACGCTGCAAGGCAGTTCTCCGTATACATCGTTCTCGCACACTCACACACTCAGAACTTGTTCTGACCGGGGGTTTGTTTCGGCACCAGCTCCAGAATAGACGAACTCTGACCTGAAAGTCGTTCTGACCCAACCCAAACCCTTTGGCAATTTTCAGGACAAGTTTACTGCCTTAGAGCATCTCCACCGGTTGGACTTATCTGATGTCTTAACCAGGCTCTTAAGTTCTGAAAAATTTAGATAAGTCTATATCGAACTTGTTTGCTCGCACCGGTAGGAACTCTCGCAGAGTTTTAAAACCCGCTGACCAATCACATCACTTAACCAACAAAGCAACAGAAGCAACGATATGCTCGAAGGCCTCGATGACTCGGACGATGAGTACTTTATCACCTACTTGGTCAGGAGAGACACCACTGAAGGCAAGTCCAAACCCGGAGGCTCTGTCCAAGGAAAACGAGCAAACAAGGAACGATTGAGAGAGCTTTGGGGAGAGCAAAGATTACTTTGTTGAAAACTCGACTTACGACGACCGTACGTACCGTATACTATTCTCCTCTTCTGCAATTCAACATTACGGCTTACCTGTGATCATGCTCCGGTGTTTCCCTTGCTCAATACTGAACTCAAGTCCATCTGATTGAGATCCAGGACTTATTTTAAGTCTCAAATGCCATCGTATAGGTCCTGGTGAAGTTAAAACCAGCAATAGGACCTACCGGTGGAAGCCATAAGTCTTGACCGAGTCTTAACGGCGCTACTTTTAGGTTAAAACCATCGTTGAGACCAAGGTGGAGATGCTCTTAGGGTTTTCAAAGAAGTCTGGAACCTGTCTAAAAATTGAGTAATCATAATTTAGGTTAAAATCGGAAAACAAAAGTATCATTAAATTAGTTTTTACCTAACTAAAAGTATCATTAATCAACGGGTTTGCAAACTTGTTTAATGTATAGTACGAAAAGTTTAGCCTGTTTCGTCGATACGCTGCTTTTCTGTGTCCGCGGTCCGTTCGCGTCGATTCTTCTGCTTCTTTTTCCGCTCGTGTCGATTCTTCTGCTTCTTGCAAGGTCCCCACGGATCGTCTTGACCGCGTAAATAGGACGCGCATTGCTATTGCCGTCATGAAACTTATTGTTAGATTTCCTTGCAAGAGGCTTCACTGCTGTCGACTTGCTTGGTCCGTGCTGACCGCGTTTTCGTTGTAGCTTCACAGTCACCGGGACTCCATCGCATTCACATTGACACCGTGGACAGCGCAAGCATGTTTCACATGCCTTCTTCCGGTGCGTTCGGCATGGTGTCAACGGATGCGAAGTTGCGCTCATACTGTTTAGAACACCCTCCTGCAACGTGATACGATGGTTAGGCAGATATATAACAAAGCTCAATCGATACGCATACCTTGCTGTTATCGGATCGCCACGAGGGGGGGTAATGGACTCTGCTGAGTTGATCCACTGATTAAGTACACTTGAAGAAAAAACACGGTGATTTCGTTCTCACATGGAGAAAGGAGTGCCACCATAAGGCCAAGGTGACGCACGCAACTGCATTGTAGTCCTGTCCAGTTGCATGTATATGAGACCACTACAAACAAAAGTATCATTCAGGCTTTTTTGAGGTTTTTTGCTACGGAGGTTTAAAGTTGAGCCAGTCGGTGGAGCTTTGATTTGGAGTTGCCGAGAAAAACGCAAAAGAAAAACAACTTGCAAAAAAGGCCGGATCATGGGTTGGCGCGCGTCTCCTACGATGAATGGGAGGACGCGTTATTACCTGATTCATCACCACGGGTACGTATAGAGTCGACTAGGGGCTGTTTACATGAACATGCAAACGTCCCAGGTGCCTTGTATGAGTCTCCTGCAACACCCAAGATACCACGCAAGAGTTCGAAACTACGCAATGACCCGTTTCGCATTTCGTCCTCTTTTCCAAGCTCCAATCCTGCTGTCGGTCAATATCAAGCGAACGATGGGCCTGATATATTGCACTTGCTGGGAATGTCTGATCGTTTAGAGTATCTGAGCTGTCATGGAGTCCCTTATGAACAACGGATCGATCACCATGTGTGGCAGCAAGACGAAAGACCTGGTGTTAAAACGGTGGTGAAAGTTATGTTCGACGTTATACAACGAGTCTGCACGTTATTCTGCAATGGGAACTCAACATCCGGTTTAGCACTTCGGAATTTGATTGTGAACACTAGCTCACGAGAGCTGAAAACAGAAATGAAATGGTACTTGGTCGAATTACGGCCGGCTATACCAGAGCAAGGAAGTGCTCAACGAAGAAGCGTGTTCTTCGCGCTTCACTATGTGCACTTCAGTTTCGATCTATTCGATCTCTGAAGCCTAACGTTTCAGGCTTTACAATGGAAGCTAAAAGTTTTGTGGAAGGAAGTAGGGATCTCCAATCGCTGGATGAGGGACGTTTGTTGAAGAAGAAATCTCGAACGGTTCAGCGATATGATCCTCAACTAATCGAACCCGCTGTCGCTTTCACTTTATCGCCTGCAAACGTGTCATACTTCTCCTGGGGGACAAAGCGAATTCGTGTGGATGGCCAAACCAAAATTTTCCCGGCTATTATGCGTAGGCAAACGCGAACGAATATCGTCAATGCGTACACTGAGTTTATTGCTGAGACTAATATCGAGATGCCAATTCAACGAACATCGTTTTAGAAGATGGTTTCCGCTCTGACAGCAGGAGATACCTTACGACGCAGTGCAGTTGATTATGTCGTTGGATTTCTGGTCAACGATACGTGCAGCTTAATGAGAACAATACTTTCAGAAGCTTCTCTGTCTGAAATGATTGCCTCAAATCTTCAGCGTGAACTGTAAATGGTAGACGCGTATCTAAAACATGGGTTCGATGCATGTCTTCGTTCACGTGGAGATGGCATTAGCAACTGCAGCATTCACGACGTCGAATTCGGCTTGAATATTGAGCAGATACGAGAAACCGCACACTTTAGTTCGCTGTGCGGAGATTGCAAACGCGTGTTTGAATTTTTCAAGCTGCTACGAACTCGGTTAGATCGTGTTGGATGCCACCCAATCACACTCAGCGTTATCGACGATTGTTCAGCCAAAGCACGCCTTTATATGGGACATCGGTGTCGCGTTGTGAATCACCAAGAACATATTTATGCTGTGAAAGAGGTGTGGAGGACGAAGTCTTTGTCACGATCGACTTCAAAATGAAGTTAGAGCCGATGAACTACAGAGAAAAAACCGTAGTTCATTATGGAAAGAGAGGTATTTCGTGGCATGGAGCACTAGTCGAGACGTTTTCGGCTGGTGGCGATGCGGAAAACGAGCACACAGTAACAAGCAAATTGTATTATGACCCTTTATCTGACGGTGATAACAAGCAAGATAGAGACTCGGTTTTGTCGATGATCGAAGCCATTTTGATACGGTTTCGGCAGGATCTTCCAAGGGTGAATCGAATCGTTTTGCAATCGGACAACCCAACATGTTATCAGAATGTGCAAATCCCGCTGGTACTACCGCACCTTTCGGCTGCTTACGGGATCGAAGTTGTTCGTTTTATCCACACTGATACACAGGATGGAAAAGGAATACTGGATGCCCACTTTGCACGGTCAGTGTGAGTACTAGGTGCTTATGTACAAGAAAGTAATAACTGCATCACCCCTACGCAAGCCGTGATCGGACTAAAAAGCAATGGAGGCTTGCCAAATTGTGTGGTCGAGCTTGTGCACCACAACCGCACAGCCATTGTTACTCTAGTGAACTCAATAGAACCGATGAAAAAACAGATTCGCCGACGACCTACTAGAGCAAATGACATTCTCATCTCAGTACAAAGTAGTATTCCAGTACGTTTTTGCTCCAGATACGAAACCTGTCCAAACTTCACGCTGGATTTCTACGAGTACTCTGGTATTGGGAACGGAATAAGATTTATTTATTTTCCATTGACACGTACATGCAATATGTTGAGTGGACCCGAGAATTGCTCTGAGTTGAAAGAGAACTATGGTGGAGAAAACGAGACAGCGGGATACCACTTTTTTGCTCGTGATGATCATGAAGATCGAAATGATTTTGAAGCAGACAACGACGTTTCCGATTTTGGCGAATATTCTAGAGACACCGAGCCTGAGGTAATTGAACAGCGTGTTTCAATCGGATTTGTTGCTGGAGTCCGTGTAGCAACACAAGGGCAGCTACGTCGTCGGACACGTCGTTGGCGAAAGCCAACCGTTATTGAGCCTATAGCCGCATCAACCATTTTTGGGCGAGATGTAATTTGTCATGCGCTGCGAACTGCTCTTCAGATGCAGCACACAGGAGGCCTGCAACTTCGAGATGGAAAAATATTTGCATTTCCTACTCCCGAAATCACGTTGGACGGCGGGTGAGATGGAATTCCAACCGGGGTGGGCAATACGTCCGAAAAAAGGTAAAATGTATGGAGTCCGATACGTGAGCATGTTTCGTGATCGAATCAAGGAGTTGTTCAACATCGGAGCATCTAATTCATCGGAAAAGCTTGGACCCGGACGCATCTTGGAAATGCTGCAAGATGAAAACCTTCGGCGTTACGATTTACATGGAGAAACGAGATTCGTCAAGAGATCTCAAGACTTAACGCAAGGCAACAGGTCTTGGTCTCATGAATCCTTTCTTCCTCGACCCCGGGCGCACAGGACCAGCAAAAGCGTTGTCGACCTCACGCGGCTGTTGACGAGTTTGTAAATCAGCTTCTAGATGATAACCCAAAGTGCACTGCCAAACACGGATTGCCTCTTATTCGAGCAGCATGTCCTGATACATCTTTGACGGACAAGCAGCTTTCCAGCAAAATAAACAACGTGAAGACACAGCGAAAACAAAGACAGCGTGTTTGCAGTGAAATTCACCAACCCATGGGTCCAAGTGCAGAAGTGCAGATTCCAGGCCGACCGCAGTCACCTCAAACAGCCCCGAGCTGTGCTCGTACTTGATCCAGTTGTGCTTCGCCAGCAACGTCGCCGCCGAGTGCACCTGGTCCGTGCGGTGCAGCTACAACATCGGAACGGCCTTGCGATACAACGTCGGGTTGCGCAGCATACGGATGAATATATACGTGTAGCCCAGCCCAGCCACGTGCTCTTGCGCCAAGTTCTTCACGCTACACACCACAATATTAGCGTTCAAGTTGTCCACCAGAGTCCCCACCATATGAGATCGAACCGGGAGCTGCACGTCAACTGCAAGTACTGCGTGATGTTGATATCATCTCCTTTTGTATTGGGCTAGATACGACCAGCACGACCCAGCACCTGCAAGATGTCCGGCGGACTCAGCTCGCGCCAGTCGCCCTTCTCATCGTCGTAGATCTGCGCCCCTTGATCATCACCGTGTGCGCAGGAATGTTAAAACACCAGGCCCGCGTCAAAATGCTGAATAGCACCTAGAGCCAACGGAGGAAGTGAGTGCCCCCTAAATTTAGCGAATAGCTATCTATTTTGGCGAATCACCATCTCGCACGTTCTTTTTGTCCAATCACACTAGAAGAAAATAATCCTCCAGGGGCAACTGGTCATTTATAGACAGATCCGTGCCCAGATGCAGACACGTTTGGGGCGATAACTCGCTATGTACTTCTCCGAGCGCTAAGCAACGCATGTGTATTTAATCCTGAGACGTAGGGCTATCCAAATATACTAGCTACTTTCTCTGAATCGTTTTTGCGCGTTTCGTGATGTGGGTGCTTCCGAATCCTGTTGACCTTGGCTCGCAAATCTAGTGTTAAAAATATCAAGCTATCATAAAAAGGCATATTAACTTATTTAACCTTTATCCCCCAATGAGGCTACTAGTAGGCCCACGTAAAAAATAGTTTGTCGACTCCACAGGCAACCGCCAAGCTCCAAAATTAGATCATCGGCAAGCTAAGATAGCACTGAACCTCATAGTTAGTTTTGATATTTACCTGAGGCCTTGAATATGGGAGAAGTGCAGGTCGGATCTCGCGTGATCGGCCAGTCTAAAACACACTTGAACAAGATTTGATGATCTTCAAGTTGCTTTACTTAGAATTTTTTCTAGCAGTGCGCTCAGTTTTTAAGCAGAAGAAGAAACGCCAGCGCGGGCAAAACTATCTAACCAGAGCTGATCTCCACCCTGACCCACGCATCGATACTGCATGGGAGGCGCTCTACAGCGCCAGAAACGACAAGGCTTTCATCAAAACGACCGGCTTCGACGTCAGCACATTCCACTTTATGTTGGAGCGCTTCGAGCCAAGGTGGGTTCGATACGAGTGGAAATAGGAGTGTGTGAACGTGCTAATTTTAAAATAATAGGAGTGTCTGAACGTTCTAATTTTGTTTAGATGGAGCTCTACGCCGATACCGAGACCAGACGTCGATGACGACGGCGAGTCGAGACCAAAGCGACGCTCACTTTCAGTAACGGCAGCACTGGCCCTCGTTCTTCACTATCTCTGCTCATCTATGCCCGAGCATTCACTACAGGAAATGTTTGCCGTGACGCCTTCGGTGTGCAGTCGCTACTTGTTGTTCTCGCTGCACATCCTCGACGAAGTTTTGCAGGCAATGCGCGAGGCGACAATTCGCTGTCCCGAAAACCAAAAGACTTTGTAGACTACGCTGAGCTGATAAATCTTCGCTACCCGCTGTTGAAAGGGGGGGTTCTGCTTTGTGGATGGGCTCAATATACCAGTGGCGACTTCCAACGACGAAAACATCCAGAACGCATACTACAATAGATGGGCCTGCAACCATATTGCTCAAGTGTGATGGCCTTCGCTCCAGATGGCTGTCTTATCTGCAGTCTTAACGCTCCAGGAAGTTGGCACGACGCTGCTGTTGCCCGTCATCTCTACAATAAACTCCTGCGTCGCACGCCCGATGGATACTACGCAATCGCTGACACAGCCTTCCCGCGAAACGAATCACGAATGCGTGGCCGGATCAAGGCGCCGCTTAAGAAGAACTCGGGTGTTGCGCGTCATCTTCAACAAGCCGGAAGAATGTCAGCGTTTCGAGACCTGCTGCAGTTTAATGTACAGCTAGTTTCATCTCGCCAAGCTGCTGAATGGGCTATGCGGGCGCTTCAGGGGTGTTTGGGCGTCTTCAAATGCCACTTCCTGCTGATGACCAAAACCACAGGCTTGTTGTTCTCAAGACCTGCATGCGGCTACACCAAGTTCGCACTCATCGCGTTTGAATTAACCAAATTTGAACCGTGTATGAGAAAGTCTGGTGTGGAGATGACCCCTCCGATGCGATGGTCTACGAAGATTTTGCTCGAATGATGTTTCGAGAGATCCAGAGCGGCGATCGCATAGCTCGATACTATCGTGTCAACCAGTGGATCATCAATGACCAAGCATAGGCAAGCCGGTTAATTTAATAGACGACGTCACTACTTTATTGAGTGGTTCTCGTGAGTTCTTAGAACTCTACTGGTACGAATTGATTACCTTGCACCAGACTTACCCTTCAAACCGTCAGGAAACCTTCATTGTTGCCACCCCAGCACCGACGAACGAACGTCGAGCAATCGCAAGCTCCGCGTGGAGGCGCGTGTGCTGATGCTCTAGCGCTCGTGTCTTCTCGCGCTCTTGATCTATCAACTCGCGGTGTCGAGCGCGTTCTGTTTCAAGTGTTTCTTTCACTTGAGCATATTTTTCCTTCAAATGCTCCAGCTTAGTCTCGAATTTTTCAGCAGTCTTCGTGTCTTCGCTCGCTTTTGTTTTCAACGTATCGACTGGATTTGAAGAAGTCTCTCAGCGGCGCTCTCGCGCCGAACTTGAGCTTGTTCGTCAAGCTCACGCATGACCGCATCAGCCATAGTAGATCTGTTTTTCGACTTTTTGGCAGGTTTGGACCTCATTGAGCCCGTCGAAGTGTTGCCTTTGCCGGTGCTGGTGGGCTGACCTCGCTTCTTGCTCGATGCATTCGTCATCTTGCGCGCTGAGACTTCACGTTGGCCTACCACTTGCTGACCTTGAACTCACGTTGTTGTTGCAGACGTTGACCGACCACTTCCTGACCTTGAACTTCAGGTTGTTGTTGCAGACATTGGCCGACTACTTGCTGACCTTGAACTTCACGTTGTTGTTGCAGACGTTGACCCACCACTTTCTGACCTTGAACTTCACGTTGTTGTTGCAGCGGGTGGACTTGTGAAACCACATGAGCCTGGTGCTCATCATGCAGCAGCGATCGATACCAGCCACCGGCATTATTCTGGGAGAGAGAGCGCCAACTGAGTACAGTATTACTCACGTTCTGCAGATGCAACGTTGGAAGCTTTGCTGCGGTGTCTGTGGGGGCCGTTGGTTGTCGCTGGTGCTGAGCGACTTCACGAATACCAGGGAGAACGTTGCCTCCTGGTTTCTGCTGAAGTCCAGACAGCACATGACCTCGTGCTGGCTGATGTCGTTCAGTTGTCCGACCTCCAATTGCAAAAGGCGTATCACCACGCGCGTCATTTGCCGTTGATTCAGCGCTCAGTGAACGTAAAAAATGTTACAGCAACGTCACGATCAGTCGGCTCGTATTGATACCTGCTGCCTTCGGACTCACAAGCCGACGCCGAACCCGATGCCGAAGGGTCCTCTTCATGCTGGCGTTCACCGTCGTTTTCTTGGTTGCTTAGGGCTCCACCACATGCACCTCTTCCACCATCACTGTTCTCCCCATCATCGACGTTTCCGTCGTGCTCTACTCGCTCCCCAAGAGCTCGCTACATCCGACGAGCCTCCCGCACGGTGAATGGGCAGGTTGGGTCTCCACTTAGCTTTGTGTAGTTCATCAGACCCTGTAACTTCTTTTTGATCGAGGTAAGATCACGCGGCGCTCACCCATTCCGCTCAGCGTAGATTTGATAGTTCTCAAGAACAAGCTCCCACTCGTTCGCACCGGTTGGCAATATAGTCTTGATTTCGACCAGGAGGTCAAGTCAGCCTCAGAGTAGTTTGATGTGCCGGGTGTTCTTCCTCGTCCGTGGACCATGGTGAACTACTCGGAGAAGATAATCGTAGAAGCACGGGGGTGGTGGTCAAGTGGTCAGTGCGGAAGTGCTGTGTGTGCGCAATGCAATGCGGAAGTGCCATGGGAAACATATATTTTAAAAGGTCAAGGGTAAGAGATGTCCCAAATATATAATGTTATACAGTTTATTCCCAAATCATCTGGCCGGTGGGGGAGGCTCCGCTAGATTTTTGGTTTAGGCGAGGGTCTGACACGCAGAATGACCCGTTTGTGTATCATTTGACTGGGATTTGGGGGTTTGGGACGCTCCAAATTGCTGCGGGAATCGCTCCGTCGTTCACATTTTAACGTGTATTATTCACTAAATTTGGTCCGTACAAGAGTAAAATAGTGCATATTAAAACAATATTGCACCAGGTTATGTTGCATTGGGTAGTCTAAAACTTGGGCTACACTGCGTGAGCCATTGATGCAAAAAGCGCGGGGTACCATTTTCCTACTAAGTATCCGATTATAATAGTAGGTATCGTGTTGTCTTCACTCCCTCGGTCCAGATTTGCAGGTTCAGTGAGCGCTGGGCGGACCTCGCACGGGACCACCCACCTTCGCTCTCGCTCGTTGCTAAAGTCTCATTCGGTCGAGTTTGTAATTTTCGAGGTACGGAGCAGGTCTGTTCTAGAGACCCTGCCGCTTCTGTTCCAGATATCTCACTGTATGTTTCATTAGCCTAAGGTGCCACCTTAGTAAGGTGGTCACGCTAGCTCGACTACACGATGATGCCAGCAGCTATGAGCGAAGACGTCAGAGCTGCGAGATCATCTCGATGGCGGTGGTGATCCAAAGTTCAGCCGAACAGATAAATATCTACCACTGAGAGTCTACATGTAACTGGGAAGGTTCAAGCGAGTCAGCGGTAACCGTCGTACTGTACTGTACTGGCCGAGATTCCTACACTATACAATGGTAGACTAACCATTGAAGCACCAGTTACAAGCAAACTTGTTGGAAACTTCGGGTTTCCAAACTCATGGCGCTGTCGGTACTTGCCAATATAAGGAAATCTCCCTTCGACAGGCACAAGCGAAACCCAGCCTAGTCAGCTAATCCAACGCTGCGTAAGCTAACGAATGTGCTACCAACTTCAACTCTACACAGGTGAACGCTGCTGAAGAATTCTTTACTAGTCAATGAGCTTCTAGGTGCATGTGGATTGCCAAAAAGAGACGCTGCTGAAGAATTCTTTACTAGTCAATGAGCTTCTAGGTGCATGTGGATTGCCAAAAAGAGACACTGAGATCCATCCACGAAAAAAAGAGTGCTGGCCACTTCAGCTCCTTCACTTAATGCTTCTTAACCTTCTTGACCAAGATGTCAGCACCAGACTTGCCCTAACGCCGTTGAAAGTGTCTGTTTTTAGGGGGATCGTGGCCCGGAGTTACGGACTGGTGGTAGAAGGTGTAACACTCTCCCAGTCTAGACTGAAAAAGATAGCAGTGACCACTCGATAGCTGAACTCCCAGTGTGCACGCTCCGCAATAGCCGGTAAAGACAACATCCCCGTTACCCCAAGCACTGCAAAGGTAGAGCAAACCTCGTCTGTCAATTGTTTTGTGGCGGTGACGCTGAAACCAGATTCTCGCTGATACAGCGCTGTAGGTTAAAGCGGACTCGGCGATGAACAACAAGTACCGGTAGGGTCTATTGCTACTGCAGCCAGACGCAAATACAGGGCAATGTTGAAGTGGATACCATATCCAGACTGTTTTCCGCGAAATGCAGGTCGCATGTTGATATCTTCAAGATCTATCACATCTTAGCCACACGCAATGCTGTGACGTCCCGAAACGGCCTGTCCTTCAAATGACCTTCTTCCTTCAAGGCAAGTTGGGTGGACGCTGACGTCGACCACCAATTGATGCGTTGCTAAAAATATGTTTACCGGTACAGTAGTAGTGAACCTACATATAGAATCAGTAAGCCAATGATCCTCGGTCTAGAGGAACGAGCTTGGTATTTACACCCGTGCTATAAAGTGGTTGGCTACAAAAAGTGAGTCCTCAAGCGATCTATACTTTTTCTAACTGGCCCCGTTTCTGCAAAAGTGAGTGTTCAAGCAATCTATACTTTTTCTTATTCCAAACTTCAAAGGGATCTAGTCCCACTGTAGCAGGCTCATTTATCGCCACTGATCACCAAGGCCAGTCACTGCCGCGTCTGCAGACTAAGATTAAGAGTCGCGACAGGCGATGGCGCCGAGACGGTAGCGTCGGGCCGGTTTGGTGTCAGTGTCAGCAATAATCAGCAGCAACTCTATGGGTCCGGCCGGACCAAGGGGCGAGTCTCACACTGAACTGCTACTCACGTCGTGAGTGCCACCAAAATGAATTGAACAGAAAATGACTCATTCGCGAATTTTCTCGGTGCCTCTCAAGCAGTCAAAGCCTTCGACTTTCCGACATGATGAACAGCATTCCGTTCTCCATATTCCCCACGGCACCTCGTGCCTTCAACGTTCCCCACCCACTGCACTGTGGATCAACCACTTTCAATAAAAACAGCTCCGATATTTCCCATCCTATCGCCATCAACACCTTCACATCGATGCTTTCCACTACTTTGACATCGTCGCAATTGGCTTCCCCCAGCATGGCCACTATGAAGCCACGCGCTCACCCCGTAGCCAGTCCACAGAAGAAGATCCGCAAGAGCCGCGTCGTCTTTGACTTCACCACGGAGGAGATGGCCAAGTACTTCCATTTATCCCAGCGTAAAGCTGCACAACAACTCGGAGTGTCCACCGTCACTATTAAGCGCAACTGTCGACGCCTCGGCATCGTCTGGCCTTACCGCCTTATGAAGTCCAAGAAGAATGCTATCAACTGGTCGGCTCTATCACGTGAAGACGCCCAACGTATTCGCCAGGAGCGCGCACTTGAACGAGCCAAAGCTGGTCGCTCACCTTCCAATCACAGTTGTTCTCCGTCGGTTTCTCGTTCACCAATTGCTGCGGCTGATGCTGATGAAGCTGCTGCTACGGCCATGACTATGCTCAGTCACAGCAGCAGCAATAATATCGAGCTCACCAAGGCTGGTCGTGCCTTTGCTCGACTCCCACTGGACTGCATGGACACCTCCTGCTAGAATTGGGTGGATTTATTTGATGTCCACTCGGTGGCATCCTCGTCTTTTGAGTGACTTTGTGTACTATAACTATACCTGTCTAGAACCAAATACAAATATACAGCCCATACAAATGAACTGCATTTCTTGCTTCTTTCAAGCACTACTAGTAGCACTTATCAGACCACATCAACGTAGGAGAGGCTTTAGCCCTACATTGATTCACAGCGCTGTTGTCGTCTTCGAAAAAGAAAGACCGGACTAAACCGTACGCACCCTTTTAACGGTATCTGCTGTAGAAATACGACGAGATGCAAGTAAACGCGAGGGTGCGAATGAGGTGGCGTTGCGTGGTCACGTCTAGACAAAGGCGCCTTTGAGCCGTGCAGTACTACTAGCTGCAAACTGGCGAAAGTGACTAACGACGTCGATTGGAAGCTTTTGAAGCTCTTTCGTAAGTCGTAAGTCTCTACTACGAGGACAGGCGAGAGTTCA
>JAIKVB010000922.1:0-17702 GCA_024679045.1 Phytophthora brassicae
ACTGAAGGTGTAGTGGGCTTTGTGGACGGCACGCATGTAATTCTAGAGCAGAAACCACATATCAACGGTGACTTGCACTACAATCGCAAGTGTCGCTACAGCTTCAACGTGCAAAACATTTGCAACGAAGACAAAGTCATCATTCACGCGTACACCGTTTTCCTTCCGAGGCATGGTTTCCTTTTGTGAAGTGAGTGGGTGCGGTTCAGTAAAAACCGATATCCTTTTCAAGATGATACAGTCACTTTGAGGAGGTTTGTAATTTTTGAAGGAATGAGCCCTCTGAGTAAACGATATGCCTTAAACGATAGTGCCCAAAGGGGAACCCGAAAAATATATTTATTGGAAATATATTTATATTTTTTGAAACAATTACTTATTTTCAGAAATGTACTGGTTGAGTTTATTTATTTACAAAAACGGTCAGCTCTAATGCGATATTTATTTCTCTAGCGCTCCATATAGCCACCAGTTTTGGTTGGCTTCGAGGCTTAAAAGCCACATTCTGCAACTCTCAGCTAACTCATCCTCAACCTTCTCACTAGCACCATATCTGACTCCCTCGTACAATCTCAACGCTCAACGAGCAAATTTTCGCCCAAGCAAATTGCTTCGTTCCAGTTCAAGCCTCTATATTGATAATTCATTTTTCTTTTGGTATGTACTGCGTTATTTATTTGTTATGATTCTGAGACCCAGTTGCGCTACTTATTTTCCTTTTTTTCAGAAATAAATATAAATGATATTGTCGGGTTCCCTGCTCCGGAGGCTCATCTTTCAAACGATGAGCCTCATTTCTTGGGCTCATCGTTGAAAAATAATTAAAACTGAAACCCCCTATTGGAACTCACCTCAGCGATAAACGCACCGGTGCACCGGTCACTAATTACCTACAGCAAGACGGTCAACTGTCAACATCGGAGGTTGACGTTCTGGAAGATGACTTTGTCCAACACCAACAATGGCAGTAGATAAAGACAAAACCAGTAACCAGTATCAATCATTGCGTTAGACGATCAAGCCGATGATAATACTCGAAGTGGTGATGAAGTGGATGAGCCAAGCGAAACGAATGAGAAAATCTAAGGCAAAGAAAAAATGTAGTAGTAAAGGCATTAATGAAATCAGCGCCGACTTACGCTTCCAACACGATCACCGTTAACTCGTTCATGGCGTGCCCTCTTCAGTAAGCTTTCATCTGCAATCTAATTATCGAGCACGCGACTTTGGAACCGTACGAGTGACAGTGGAAACACCATCGACAAACTTGGTTCGGAAGACCACGTTGGCGTTATTGAACATACCCTCTTTGAGCGACACCACAATAAATTGCGAGTGCGAAAAATGTGACCGGATCATCTGACCAATGTTCTGAGTGTGCGAAAGATCCAACGCCGCGTCCACCTCGTCCAGAATGTACATCGGTGCAGGTTTAAAAAGCAGCAGCGACAAAATGAGCGACAAGGCCAACAAAGAGCGCTGGCCACCACTCAATTCCGTCAAACTCTCTTTCCAAACGCCTCCAAACGAAACTCGCACTTGAAGGCCGTCCAGAATAGTCCCTAACATGACAAGGAAAAAACATGAACATCAGTACTGGTACTTTGCTTGGTCAGATCGTAATGCAGGCATTACCGTTTGTGGGAGGGTCCAGCTTGGCGTGCGTTCCTGGTAGCAGTGTACCAAAAATGGAGCCGAAGTCCTTGTTTACCTTCACCCATGTTGTCTGGAGGGCCTCATTCTTCTTCGCGTCGAGCTCCTTAATGACCGACGTGATTTTTTCCTTATCATTTTCGATAATGTGACGCTTATTCATCAAGCCCTGATACTCCTGCTCCGCCTTCTCAATCATCCCCATGACCTTCTTGTTAATCTTCTTAGACAAAGCACCCTGCGTTTCCTTTAGTTCAAGCAGACGGCGATTTGCGGTCGAGGGATCGCGTCGCTGGAAATCGTAATCAGTGTGTTCGCGGCCGAAGAATTCCTTTTCAGTTTCAATCCATGGGTGAGCCTTCTCTAGCTTCTTCACCATCATCTTCGCGTCACTTTTATCCTTGGCCATTCGAGAAATCTTGTGCTCCGCCTTTTTGCGCTCAATCTCGAGATCGCTTTTCTTTTTGGAAAGAGCGCTTTGACGAGCGCTCATCTCCTTCAGCTGCTGGTCATACATCGTCAGATTGCTTCTCCGCTCTTCCAGCTTCTGAGACGCCGTCTCATAGGTAGCCTGAATCTCAACAAGCTTGTCCTCAATCTTCTTTTCTTCTTTACGGAGGGAATCAAGTTCCTTCCGAATACCAGATACGCTTTCATTGTTGCTGGCCATCTCTTGCTCAGCAGACTCCGACTCCAGAACCAACTCGGAGAGTTCCTGCTGGGCAGATTTGAGGAGTTCTCCCAGCTTCTGAGTTTCCTTTTTAGCTTCGGCGAACCGCTTTTCAAGTACACCAATTTTCGACTGGCGTGACTGTTTCAGATTGGCGATATCTGCGTCCAAGCTTTTCACTTCCTCGGTTAACCGAATCACAGCTTCCTTTTTAGCAACTAGCAGCTCTTTGTCCTGGGCGTACTGCTCTTCTGACGCAGCAACATCGCGTTCCAGCTGTGCAAAAACACTATCAGAGATACGTTCGTCGAGCAATCGTAATTCGTGCTCCTTCAGCTCGATCTGGTGTTTCAATTGCCGGAAATGGTCCGAATCCTGACCAGTCACGAAAACATCAATACGGTTAGTCAACTCGGACATAATTGTTAAGAGCGCTCACCATCAACCTGAACGTACCTGTTTCATGCCGTCCAGCGATCGAGAAGCGTCCTGGTATTCCCGTCTCATATCGCTCAGATCTCGCGTACGATTAATGAGGTTGTGCAACTTCAGCAAGATTGGCGTACCGCTAGAAGGCGCAGATCCACCTTGCAGTGTTCCTGCTGGATCATAAGAATCACCGTCAAGAGTCACTGTCCGGACCTTGATGTCTCTGTGGAAAGTGACGCTCTTGGCAAGCTCACTCGTCTCGCAGATGATGGAAGATCCAAAAGCGTATTCCATCGCCGGTAGCAGGTCTGGTTTAAAGTGAATTAATTCCATTGCTTCCCACACTTTGCCGCCTTGTTCTCGAGCAACCTGTCTAGCCTTGTCCATCTTACGACGATCCACTGTCTTGCGCGAGATCCTGTTGAGTGGAACGATTGTGACGCGATTCATAAGACGGCCAAATTTAAGAATGTCCTTTGCAGTTTTCTCGTTGTCCACCACGATTTGGTACAGTTTTCCACCGGCAGCGATTTCGAGAGCAAGCGCAGACCACTCTTCCTTCGTCTCCAGCAGGTTGGCCAAAACGCCCATAACGCTGTCCCGCTGAAAATTGCGGTACGGATCCGTGTACTTGAAATCTAGACGAGAAGAAAGTCCTGACGAGATTTCATCTACCTCTCTCTCACAATGCCTGATTTTGTCTTGCAGTACGCGCACGTGGTCGTGAAGCTTGCGCTCCTCGTCGGGGTTAAACTGGCTCGTCAGCTGGCCAACCTTGTGCTGCAAGTGTTCCAGCTCACCCAACTTGTGTCTACGTTCCTCGTCCATGCTGCGGTTGTTCACGCGGGTCTGTTCGATTTCACGGCGCTTGTGCTTGATGCTTTCCTCCATGTGTTTCAGTTTGAGGTTAATCTGCTTGGTCGCAGTATTGTTTTCCTGCAGTTCACGCTGCTTCGATGTAAGACGCTCGGACAGAGACTCGTCGCTGTCCCCGCTCTGCTCCATGCCCGCATTCAGTGCCTGAATCTGCCGCTGGTAGTCATTCGCCTCTGTATCCTTGGCGGTGTAGGTCTCCTCGACCTGGCTAACGTTTCTCTTTGCCTTTTCGATATCCTTGGCCAGCTTGGTCATGGCCTGCTCTGTCTCTGTCTGCTGATCATTCATTCCGGCCTCCGCCTTCACCTGCTGCTCAATCGAGGCTTTACAGTGCTTAAGCTTGGTGGAGTACTTGACCACGTCCTTCCCGACCTTCTCCACATTATCCTTAAGCTGCTGGAATTCCTTGCCCATCTCCTTGTCGCGTTGCTGGTGCAACGCATCGATCTCGCCGTCCACCTGCTCCATCTCTTCTCCAATCTGCTCCTGCTGCTCCGCAGCTTGGCGCTGCGCTTGCTGCATCTTCTCTACGTGCTGTGCCGTGTTGTCCAGTGCCTTGTGTGCCTTCTGGTAGTCGTGGGCTACACAAAAGCGCTGCAGGCGCTCCATCTCCGTGTTATTGGCGGCCCACTTCAAGTAGTGGGTCTTCTCCGCGCGCAGTTTCTCGAGCGTGGGGGTGATCTCGTCGGCCAGAATGGTGTTGATCTCGTCCACTTTTTTCTCCTTTTTCCCCATCGTCCGAAGCGCCGCGATCTTCTTGTTTTCGTACATCCTCGTGCCTGCAGCTTCCTCGATCATGCCAAGCACCTCAGGCGGCTTCATATTGAGTACCTTGGTGATGCGTCCTTGCATAATGAGGAAATGCGGGTTGTTGACATTGAGCTGCACAGAGTGAAAGAGGTTCTGCACCTGGCTCACTTGGGCCGTGTGACCATTGATCAGGTACTTGTTGCGGCCGCCGATGACGACCTGTCGCGCCACGGAAATTTGTTCGTACTGCTCGTAGCCCACGGGTGAATTCTTCGCGTCCTGGTTGTTGAATACGACGGTCACGCTCGCCTTGGTCACACCCGCTTGACCCTGTTTGTATACGAGCTCCTGCAGGTTGTTAGCTCGCACCTGCGATAGGTTGGTGATGCCTAGTACGAAGCAAATGGCGTCCAGCACGTTGGATTTGCCGCTACCGTTCAACCCCGTGATGGCGTTGAAGCGAGGGTCGAAGCCGCTGACGACCGTGCGCGTCGCGTACGACTTGAACCCGTCCAGGATGATCTCCTCAATGTGCATGGCTGCTGACGCGGGAAATTTACGGACTGAAAGTGCGCACTTTTCGAACTTGGTTGAAGCTGGTACACTGTGCCATGGCAGGGGTGTGTGGTCCACAATTGTGTTTGTCTGTAGTTGTACTTCGACATTGCAGAGGTCATTCTCTCAATAAACGGAGCGATGACAAGAACGGATCGATCAGCTGGCGTCGACCTCTCTATTGCAGAGGTCATTCTCTCAATAAACGGAGCGATGACAAGAACGGATCGATCAGCTGGCGTCGAGCAGTGTCGTCGCCATGCTTCTTTTGGCTGCAGGTATCAGACTTGCCGACTTGGCAGTGACGAGCATCCAGCACCTGACCTCTGTAACACGCACGGAGTGGTGAGGTGGAAATAGTGCTGGATCATTACGCTCGAGCGGTGAACAACGCGTTTTGAGTGACTGAGATGCTGTATAAGTCCGAATTCACGTGCCAATTGCAGAGCGGGTGGAAGTTGCAGTTCCGTACAGATCATGCATCCGCGTACTGATAGTTGTTGGTGCCAATGGAGGAGGCTTTAGTTCATATCTGAAGTGGTGGAGGCTCGGCACAACAGTGGTATCTCATCCAGATAACGTTTGAAAGTTTAAGAGTTGATCGTGGGCTTCTCGCGGACGAACAACCGTCGAAGTTGGAGGGACGCATTCATTCTGCTCTGAAAGCGTCCTTTGTGAACGCGTGGACTCGCTGGCGTTGGGCAGTACGTCCACCGAATGGAAGGGGTAGAACCGTCGAGTGGCTACGGGGAAATCGATGTCTTCTTCTTAAAAATCTTGTTGGCGTTCCGAATACGATTATTCTAACACTTATTGAGTTGTAGTACAGTGCCGTCAGAGTTCTCAGGATCATGTCGGTAGTGCTATGGAGGGAAAATTCTGACATGTAGTAAAGTTCCAGACATCGGGACAACTGATCGTGCAAAACTACACGTAGAATGGATCGCAATATCTTGGTTGAGAATAGGCTGCACGAACAGCAACACGACACAAGTCATGACCATCGGCCGAGTCGTGGAGATACTGACCAGCGCAAGAACAGAACGAAAGTGCACACAGGAGTCGAAACTACACTCACAATTGTGGCGTGACGTGCAGCCAGGGAAGGGACCACAATTGCTACTAACATGATTGCCGAAAGGCGAAACGCAGTCAAGATTTTCCCGAAATCGGTGCCTGAATCGAGCCCAAGCCGAAACAAAAGTAGGGACGACAGAATCGAAGAGTACGTAAGAGCATGCGTCGCAAGTTGACCGAAGCCAACTTGGAGAACACAACAACAATACCAAGAATCGACGGCCATTTTCCCACCACGACCAACAGCTAACTAACCACAGCCTACAATCAGCAGCCACGCCACGACTTAATTTGCGAAATACATAGCAGATCTGCAACTGCATTGTTACTTGTGCCAACTGATTCGAGTATGTCAACTTACTTTTTTCTCAAAATGACGAAGCTCTTAGCCGCACCAGCGAGCGCATACGCTGACACCAGCACGTGTCCATAGGACAGCGACGTGCTAAACGTGGTGGTAGCTTGATTACCTCAACGTGTTCTCGTTTATTTCTACTACATAATATGTAGTACTTCAGGGTTCGAGAAGAAGCGCTCACAGGCTGTGAGCGCATAATATGTTTGTGAGCGCTTCTTCTGAAATGAACTGCTAAAATAATGTTTTTGAGGTACAGAATGATGGTCGCATAGTTGAAGCGAGAGGACGCGATCATGTCGGTAGAGTACTCGGCACGGATGGAAGTCCTGCAGCGTAGACGCGAGGATCTGTAGGTTTTCTGCTTTGGACAGCAGCGAGTGTGTGTGTTTCTGACTAGGTCGTGGCTTCAGGACGGCGCAGCGGCAGGCGGTGGAGAAGCGTCTAGCGCTAAGGGAGGCGACGGCGGCCGAGTTCAGTGCTGTGGCGCTGCAGAGCTACAAACAGAAGTGGAAAACGCAGCGCAGCGCCGCAATTGCCGCCAAGAAACGCAACGACGAGTTCATACGTTCACTGCACGTGACACAGCGTCAGGTTCACGACACGTGGAGAAATTTGCAGAGCGATCAGTCGAGCAATAGCGCACTATTGGCTCAGGAGAAGGCACAATACAACCGCCGAGTGGAGCAGATTTACCCTGCGTGGCAGGAGCAACTGCAACGCCAGCGAGTGCAGAAACTGAGGGAGCTCGAAGACAAGAAGAGGACGGTGGAGAGACGGAGGTATTTGGCCAAGAAGGTGAGAAGCTGCTGTACCAGATAGTTTGTTCTATTGCTGCGTTAGTCATGGTAATTTTTTTTTTAAAGAGCTTTGAGAAGGAACAAACACTGGATGATATGATCCGGAAGACGGTGAGTTGGCGTGTGTAGCGTTTAAGGCTGTCGGTAGATCGAGACTAACTCGGATTTCCACAGCGACATGAAGTGGAGATGGCGGAGAACTTGGAGCAGAACGAGCTGTATGAGAGAGAACTGTTGCGCACGCAGAGTACACATCAAGGTGAGAGCAGTTGAATGCTGCTGGTGCTAGAAATGCTGTGGAGCTGATAGTGAACTTGAGTATTACAGCCAAGGAGGTCGATCAGAGTATCCGAGAGGTGGCTTTGGAAGCGAGAAATCACCTTCAACAGCAAGCGGCGAAACACTTTGAGATGACGCCAGAGATGGACGATGGATTAGCAGGTATGAAGTGAAGAGCCAACGTGGCGAGGTAATGCGTACTAATCTGGTCGTCGGATAACACAGACAAATTGTCCGAGACGTTTTCGCCGCGGAATGCACTGCGAGCTTTGCGAGAAGGCAGCAGGTTCGCCTTTGGTTCTATCCTCATTAACGGTACCCGTCACTAATCTTGTAAACTGCTTAGCTCATTTGAATTTGAAGAGAACCAGGAATTCGAAGATGAAAAGAAACCAGCGCGCCAGATCCGTGTCGAGATACCTACACGAATGAACACGTCCTCACGATCATACGATCCTGACGTGAACCTAAGATACTCCAACCAAACTTACCGAGCGGAAGAAACGATTCAAGATGACTGGCTGAATCAAAGCCCACGGGGGTTTGCCGATAGATCAGAGATTTTCAACCCCGCGCTGACCAATAGGCACGAAACGGGAACGATAAGAAATGCCCGGGATGACTACACCAGCTTTGAGCAAAGTGCTGCAACTGTGCAAGCCCCGATAGTGCAGCGGGGGCAGCCAAGGAATTTAAACACCATTTCAGGAGCAACTTTCATACAACTACCAGCTCAAGCAGAGATGAAAGAATCACGTAATGATTCACATCAAATCTCTATTGGAAACGAACGGCGCGAAGAACTAACCTGGGGACCAAACGATAGCCATCTTGAAGTATTGCCGACATTCGTGACAGGATCGCTTGAACCCATTCTCGAAGTGAACGAGCAGGTTTTGTTGCATGGATCAACTCGAAGCAATTTGAATACTGTAAATGTCTGTTGCATTGGAACTGAGGATGGACGTAAAATCGATGATGCTGGCAGAAACTCAAGTTTCTCGTTCACTCCAGCCTCTACTTCTAGCTCAAGCCCACCGGGTCTTTCAAGCACCCTATCAGTTAAAATTGAGGAAAATCCCACGCCTGGTGTGCGGACCGTTTTTACAGAGCCAGTAAACAATTTACCAACTTCTGACCGAGTTGATAAGGAGGATCATCTTCGCGTTGGTATTTCTCCAACACTGGTTGCTAAAGACGCTACAATCAATGAACCACCAGCGATCAACGTACCACAATCCGATAATGTTTTCGTCTTAAAGCCTGACTTGGATGAAGGAAAAATTGAGCCACCTACCTTACTTCTTGAGGAGAAGATGAATATTTTAAGACAGCCTGATGAAGCCGTAGACAACGCCAGCACAGTAAGTGAATTTAATGGGCCTGGAGGCTCGTTGGAAATGATAGGAATTGGCACAGAAGCGGTGGATATCAAACCTGCTGGTGAACTTGAAGTGAATTCGATGATTTCAGGAATAACTGACACTGCCGATGCTCAAGTGTTGGAACAGAGATCAAGTCACGAGAACTTGAGTAAAGTTGACTGGTTTGATGACGCCAGCTCAACGCTTGGTTCAGCAGGTGCGATTCCTACAATCATAGATTCTGAAGCATCTGAAGCATTTATTCGCGAGTCGGAGAGGAGTAAAAGCGAGAAGAATTCAGATGGTGTTCTTGAGATTTCACCTACGGCTAATCCTCATACCATAAACTTGCTGGAGCCTCTGTCACCTCCAGCCTTGAAGTTGACTCATGCAGAGGTGGATGAAGATGGAATGCTGCTAACAAGCATGCAAAGTGATGATTTCGACTTAGCAGCCAGCAACGTTGAATCAGCAGCAGAAAAGTTGAATATCCCAAACATTGACGATACAACCGTGATAGGTGAGATCTCTGGTGTCTTGGATTCCGCTGAAAACCTTGCAAGTTCTCTCGAGGTCCCAAGCCCACCTGTAGAAGAAGAAGAGGTACGGCAGAGATTGATCCATAGCAACTTTTGCTCGACAGTTCAGCTTTAACTTTTTCTCTTGCCCAAGCAGACAATTCCCGTATCAATCACCGAAAAACTGTCGCCAGTGGATCGTGTGAAGGCGCTTGGAGCTTTGATCAGTCGAGTAGAAGAGGGAGCTACTGAGGGAGATACTCTTAGTGGGTCTGTTGATACAGGTTCATCAAACGAATCCAAGCGCGAGCTTCTGAAGTGAGTATGGCGAAGTGTGTGGACCTTAGTAGGCACTGACGATGTTGTGCTGTGTGAAAGGATGGCGGTCGGAGGACGAAAAGCGCAAATTGCATTCTTCGGCTCCGATATTTGCTTTGAATTGATCTTGGACATATCTCGAGACCTTGGACCAGGTAAGCGCGATTTTTTACTAACCCTTGAAAAGCAGGAATGCAAAACTCAAACAATTACTCTACAGTGCTTTTCCCGCCCAAAGCATTTGAAGGCATCATGAATGACCAAAAGTTGCGCAAGGTGCACCAGAGCAACAAGGAGAAACAGCTTGGTAAGCAAGCGAGGCACACCATTTTGAAGCTGGTTAGGATGAACTCTAACGCACTTTTCCCGTGAAATTAATTTGTAGACTTGTGGAAAACGCTGTCGGGATATATGAAGCAACTGGTACAATTGAAGGCAATACCCTCATCAACACTTGTCGAGCTGTACGTGACAGCGTTCCTCGCTCACGATCCTGACAACCAGAGATCCCAGCGAAAGGTTTTCATTCATTCATCCTTCAAGTGTAGAAGGTGCCATCAACACTGACTGTGCTATTGTAGCTGCGTGAATTCCTAGTGATCCTCTGCGGCGGTAGTAAACCCCCAAGCCCGCGGAAAGGGGCACCCACGTCGTCTTCACCGCCGTCTCCACCAAAGCAGACACTACACACGACAAGTCCCGAACCTGCGCCGTCTGCTGTCCCAGAAAGCAGGATCGGCACCCCCACCTTATTGCAGACGGCCTTCCTGCAACGACAAAGTCCTCCAAAGCCCAGAACTTTTGGAATTGCTTCGTCCAGGTAACGAAAACATTGCACCATCCTGTTTCATGATCCTCAGTTGTGTCTTACCACGTGATCTCCAGCTACAACGACAGATCGAGCGGATCTTCAGATGTGTTGGCGTCTATGAGCTCAGGTCCCATGAAGCTCTCCCAAAAGGTGCGTTTTTGTTGCTCTTCATCATCGGTTTACAGTGATACGCTCACGTCTTGTCAATCTGTTGCGAGCAGTTGATGCGCGGTGGCAAAATGAACGACTATTCAGAGTTTGAGGAGGAAGAGGAAGTGGATCTACAGAACCTCATTGGGTCCAAACCCACTTTTACCTCTGGATCGTTCGCTTTGGGCAGGTCAACCTACCAAGCGGCAAAGACGTCTCGAACAGACAACTCGACGGCGAAGCAGGCGGCAGTCGAAGAGGAGGACGACGAGTTCGACTTTTAAGGCGCCTCCCAAATCCCATTCGCACTCACAGCGAGGGTATCATGGTAAGGGTCATGACAATGTGTGCAGCCTTCTCGAGCACACGCGTCCGTCGTGGCATTGCGCATGAAGCGGCGTGACACTGGTGCATATCATGCGATCTCGCAGGTTTTTCAATCTGCGCGTCGCCTTTCTCTACTTGATATGCCAGCACACGCGTCCGTCGTGGCATTGCGCATGAAGCGGCGTGACACTCGGTGCATATCATGCGATCTCGCAGGTTTTTCAACCTGCGCGTCGCCTTTCTCTACTTGATATGCGTTGTTACCGGCTCTTTTCGTAAATACCTATTTTTACAAACTTTTTACAGAGCTTCATAGTACAGTCTTCTATCTCATTCTATTTCACCAAAAATCCCTGGGTATTAAGTTATACATCAGCCTGAACTCTATATATCTATTCTTTGCTAAATACATCCCAATCTATTTTCCTCAGCAATTAACTTCATATTGTGTTAAGTACACAACGTTCACGGTAGTACAAACACATACGTGTCATCCTCTGGTGCTGCCAGCCCTCACTCGAGACAAAATCCCTCTCATTCCCCAAAAGAGTCTCAAGAGTGCGAGTGGTTTTGTTAAGGAAAAAAGCAATATGCGCTTCCTGCATTTGATCCGGCCCGTCATGTGCGTGCTACCTGAGGTGGCACAGCCCGACCGCAAGATCCCGTTCCGCGAAAAAGTGTTGTGGACTATCATCACGCTCTTCATCTTCCTCGTGTGTTGCCAGATCCCGCTCTACGGTATTCAGACGTCCAAGTCGTCCGACCCGCTCTACTGGATGCGTGTGATCCTGGCCTCCAACCGTGGCACGCTAATGGAGCTGGGTATCAGCCCCATCGTGACCTCGGGACTCGTTATGCAGCTGCTAGCCGGCTCCAAGATGATCGAAGTGGACCAGACGCTCAAGGAGGACCGTGCGCTATTCAGTGGCGCCCAGAAGCTCTTCGGTATCCTCATCACGCTTGGCGAGGCCGTGGCCTATGTGGTCTCGGGCATGTACGGCAATATCTCGGATATTGGTGCGTTCAACGCCATTCTCATCATTGTGCAGCTGCTCTGCGCCGGCATCCTCGTCATCATCTTGGACGAGATGCTGCAGAAGGGCTATGGACTTGGATCGGGTATCTCGCTCTTCATCGCCACCAACATCTGTGAGAACATTGTGTGGAAGGCCTTCTCCCCCACGACCATTAACACTGGACGTGGCACGGAATTCGAGGGCGCCATCATCGCTCTCTTCCACCTTCTCATCACCCGCTCGGACAAGTTGCGTGCGCTAAAGGAAGCCTTCTACCGCCAGAACCTGCCCAACGTGACGAACCTCCTTGCCACCATGTTTGTCTTCGTAGTTGTCATCTACTTCCAGGGCTTCCGTGTGGACCTCCCCGTTAAGTACCAGAAGCTGCGCGGCCAGCAGGGAACGTACCCCATCAAGCTCTTCTACACGTCCAACATGCCTATCATCTTGCAGACGGCCCTGGTGTCGAACCTGTACTTCATCTCGCAGCTTCTGTACAAGAAGTTCAGCGGAAACTTCCTCGTGCGTCTTCTGGGTGTGTGGCAGGACGTTGAAGGCAGCGCGGGCCAGACGGTTCCAGTGGGTGGTGCTGCGTACTACATGTCGGCTCCTAGCAACTTGGCGCAGATCATGTACGACCCGCTTCGGTTCGTCCTGTACGTCGTCTTCATTCTGGGCTCATGCGCGCTCTTCTCCAAGACGTGGATCGAGATCTCAGGCTCGTCGGCTCGTGATGTGGCTAAGCAGCTCCGTGACCAGCAGATGGTGATGAAGGGCCACCGTGACTCGTCTATCGTGCACGTTCTCAACCGCTACATCCCCACGGCTGCTGCTTTCGGCGGCATGTGCATCGGCGCGCTCTCTATGGTTGCTGACTTGCTCGGTGCCATCGGATCAGGCACCGGTATCCTGCTGGCTGTGACCATCATTTACCAGTACTTCGAGACGTTTGCACGAGAGCAGGCGGAGATGCCGCTCAGCGGCCTCTTCGGCTTCTAATTGTTCTCGCCTGCGCGTGCTCGCTGTAATGTATTTGGTCAACGACCAACAGAGCAAGCCACACTATCAGCCAGCTACAACAATGCAACCAAAGAAGAAGAGAAGATGGACTGCCCAACAGGGTATGTTTGTTCCCGTTCAAGGAGTACTATCAGGTACTCTTTGCTGAATCAATAGTAGAATTTGGTTAGGATCATCAGCAAAAGTTGAGCGATCGAGATGAGAGGCCCTTCCCCGCTGCTTGGTTCAGAGATGAGCGAAGCGGACGTCATCTCAATCGCTCTTAGGTGCGCGATGGGCAGTTATCTTTTTACTTCTTTGGGGACGTTGACGATACAGCTTGGTGGTGCGGCGCGCTCGGATGCAGAGCAGATTTACTAAAAGCAATAAAATGTTTCAACGATAGGTCTGTTTGTTTTCTTCTTTGGAACTCTACGCTACTCATTGTTTGCCTCAAAGTGCTCGACGGTTGGGATGAGCAGGAGGGCGACTAACCGGCCGTGAAGAGCTAGAGCTGCTTCTGTCTGAGGACTCTCCACTCCCTGGACTATTTTCGTGAAAGCCGCTATTCGTGAAAGAGCTGCTGGATCCACCACCACCATTCTGCACGAAGCTGCTTGAGGTGCTAAAGCTGCTAGAGCCGCTACGATTCTGACTTTGGCTGAGCTGCTTAGCCTTTGCGCCTGCTTTCAATGTCTTGTACCATTTGTCGTACTTTGCAATGCGATCGTCCTGTTCCGTAAGAGCACAATTTAGTCTCGAAATAAGAAACCAAATTTTCTACAACGACGTACCTTGATCTTCGCTTCTTCCATCAGTTTGGTGATCTGTTCTTCCTGCGTTCTGAGCTTTCTTTCTAACGTAGAATTATCTCTGGTGTACAATATTCACCATCAGTTCTGAAGTAGGTGCCTGAATTCACCAGAGCTCGTACCCATTACTCGGCGATGGCGCAGCTTGAAACCCGCTATTCCGCTGACGTCGCCACTCTTCAAGCGCCTTCTTTATCATGACAAGCTTACCACATGTAACAGAAATTTCACGTGAGCAACCTTCTCGATATCTAACATATCCATTGCAATGTACCTTTTGGTTGTAGTCCTTTTTGAAATGATCCATCGATTCGCGAATCTCCCTGTTCTCCGCTTGCACATTCGTCAATGCCTCACATTTCTAAGAGTAAACCAAATAGCCCGAGTCAATTCAAAATATTTCTCTGAAAGACATGAAACCATTGCGCTTGCATACCTTCACAAGCTTTGTGTTCTCGCTGCTGAGAGTCTTTACAGTGTTCAGAAGACGCACAATCTCCAACTTCTGGTGAGCAACACTTTCCTGCAAGCCGTCAAGATCCTCCTGCTCACTAGGAAGCCCAGTACCATTTCCCACCGAAGTCCGTCTATCTTGATATCGATACGGGGGCGAGCTACCCCCATTCGTTGACGGGTTCATTGGTGACCTTCCTCCAAGCTGTTGCTGCATCAATCTATCCATCCACCCGTCAAATCCATTTCCTCTCACCGTACCGTACTTTTGTAACCTTCTTACCGTTGTCGCTGGTTCCTCATCCTGGAAGCCACCGCCGCACGCAACGTCGAACCTCCGTCCACCGCCGTCGCAACGACTCCAATCGACGTCCTAAGATTCAACCACATCCATCAGCAACCACAAAACCATCTTCTTTTCTCCTAACTCTCACCTCGTCTTGGATGGCAGCAAACAAAACGAATCCCCCAAAGACGACGACAAATGTCGGGAAGACATCAACAAATTCTACAACACAATAACACACAAACTTGAGATTTCCCTCTTCCACTCCTCCCATATTCAGTCTTTTTCACCTTGTCCGCTGAGCCAGGACTCGCCAATCCAATCTCGTTTAGTCTCCTCCACAGCTCTTCCATCTCCGCTGCCGCTACATTCAGCTGCGTCTCTACCTTTTCCCCTTCTATAGGGTCCACTCTCTCCAGCTTTACGTCTCTCTTTTCTTCACTATGGAGCTCTGGCGTCGCTTCTTTCGCCTCCGCTGGCGTCTCCGTCGGTCGCGGATTCCTAGCACGCGCCACCTTGGCTCGGTACTCATAATTTTCAGCCAATAGAACGAGTGCATCGATTGTGCGCTTGTCCGACACGCGCTGTGCGGCCTGCAGGAACTTCTCGCTGGCTAATTGACCCTCCTTCTCAGCCTGCGCAAACTGCCAAAAAGGAGACAAATGGCGTCAAAACAGGTGAGTTTCAGTGAGATCTGCAGCATAAAACTTTAAGCAGCACTCACATCGTCACGATGCAGCGCATCCTCAGCGCGGACGGCATGGAAGTGCGCCTGCACGGCGGGCGCTGAGCTCTCGTATTCTTCTGATTCCACGGCCTTCCACCCCATCAGGCTTTAGTGGAGAAAATGGAGCGAAATAATATTAATATTTTGTTTAAAATTAAGTATAATTATACTGGGAATCGTTATTAATAGTATTGTACTTTGCAAAATTACAAAGCGAATCGATATACATGTTAAATTGTAGGCTACAACATTGTGCTTTGCAAAATTACAAATCGAATCGATTTAATTTGTAGGCTATTAATACAACAGACCGTTAGTAACGGTCCGTTACAGCCTTCCACCCCATCAGGCTTTAGTGAAGAAAATGGAGCGAAATAATATTAATATTTTGTTTAAAATTAAGTATAATTATACTCGGAATCGTTATTAATAGTATTGTACTTTGCAAAATTACAAATCGAATCGATATACATGTTAATTTGTAGGCTACAACATTGTGCTTTGCAAAATTACAAATCGAATCGATTTAATTTGTAGGCTACAACAGACCGTTAGTAACGGACCGTTACTAACGGTCTGTTAGGTACACTGTTCACGCTATTTAGTCGTGGCTCGAATATAGTCGTACTTCGTACCTAATCGGGATAACTCGGTAGTCCACCAGTAAAGACCGAATATACTTGGTGTACGACTCCCCCACCACCACTCAGCCCAAACTCGATCCCCCACTACCACCCAGCTGAGTGCGATACTGTCACCACTCCAAGATTAAAGGGCACCTCGCTATGAGCCTTAATGAGCAACGCTCTCTACAGCACGTCATCGCTATCAGCGACAGAGTCAAGCGTGTGGAGTGAATGTCGGCGACGACAGCATTGGATGAGGAGAAATGTCTCCCTAGCAAAACCGTTGACATGATTCCGTCGTACTTCCGGTCTAATGATCGCCGCGTCAACCTCAATAAAGCCCGGGATTGGTGGCGGAAGCGTGATGCTCTGCTGGATTCGGAAGGTGAGCGTCAGTGCAAGTTCGCGCGTAGCGGGACCGGCAACCGACACCAGTTCGCTCTGAAAACGGCAGGTGGGAGAGGACCCAAACTCGGAGACCATTGCATATGGCTCTATCCTATACTGCTCTCCAAGTTTGAGCGTCTGCGCAAAGCAGGCATGAAAATGTCCTCTAGACTGGTTTTATATATCGCTGTGACTATGGTAGAGGACAGCTCTCACCAAACATACAACAAACTTTTTCAGTTTAACGGCAAATGTTCATTAGGCTGGTGACGCCTCGTCGAATTCAGGATTTCACGGACAGACACAATATTGTGTACCGGCGTCTCAAGGGCAAGAAACAAGTCAGCGATGAAAAGATGCGCGAATTTCACATCCCGGTAGCTATACATCTTGGAAGTTTGAAGCGTCACTTTGATGACGGCCTCATTGACCCCGACTCTCAGTACAATATGGATGAAAGTCATTTTATAATTGACTTGGACGATGGAAAGACGCTCGACTTCCGTGGGCCTCCCGAGTTAAATACCGCAGCATTGTATCCGGTAAGTTTACTTTTGTTTTATACCATACATTTTCTAACCAATTTTTTTGGGGCGTGAAGGAATCACAATGTGCGTTTTTCTTCGATGAGGAAGTAACGCGCGGGTGGAGTGCCCGATGCTCATCTTTAAAAACAAAAAGTCAAACTATCCCATCCAAGGGTTGCCGGATGTAACACCGGGGGTGGCGTATAGAATGTCGCCTACAGCCTTCATCAATAACGGCCTGATGCTGGAATGGCTACAAGATGTGCGGTGTCTGGAAAGTCAAACAGCTAGGACGGCATTTACAAGACATTGTTGCAGCGTTTCCAGACGACTTCAAGAAAGGTTACGACGAAGCAGCGCAGTCAGTTCGTAGGCTTCTAGATTTTTACCACTAATAGTCGTACACCACAATTAGTCGTGCATCACAATTAGTCGGTCTGTTTTTCAAGACTAGATCTCGTGCACCACTACTGTCAGGGTCAGACTAAATAGCGTGGACGGTGTACCGTAATCTAGGTGTCAAGTATCGGGCTTTTCCCAAAACCAGTACTTATTAACTCCCATCGTCTCAAAACCAATACCTGTTCCAAAACCAGAACCATCAACTTTCCTTACTCAGCGCTACCTAAACCATTAGTGTGAGTTTTAGTTTTCGCCAGTTTCGCCGGCGAAACAGTTTATAACTCAGTTTTGTCCAAGTTTTGTGCAATAAACTCCAGTTTTAGCCGACAAAACTAAGCCTCGCTGTTGTTTTTCGTAACTATCATATACTAAATGTATATAATTGCAAGTTTGGTTCCGCTCGAGCACTCTCTGAAGTGGCTTCGGTGCGCGGATTCCGCGCGCGGAAGTCACTTCAACTTCAACTCTTTGTCCGCAAAGACACAAACGAGCGCGCGCGCTGCTGTCTGACCTCGTACATCTGAGCAGGGAGTAG
>JAIKVB010000923.1:0-17677 GCA_024679045.1 Phytophthora brassicae
GGGAGTGGCTACCTGCACAATAATTAAAAAGAGCAGTGGGAAGAGGGTGAACGGAGGGAGCGTTACGAGCGCGCGTAGCCACAGCAAACCCGTGCGGGGTGCCCGCGAAGCAGGGCCGCGCGGTATTTGCGGAGGCGGGCCCAGCGCCGAGCTCACGAGCGAACCGAGCCTTGCACTCGCCAGGAGTTAGAATCTTTTTATCGCAGGAGCGCAGCGACTGCCTTTGCGAAGCAAAGACTTTCCCTCGCTTGACACCCGTCCTCGCGGGAAGGCCCATCCCCAAGATAAAACAGTAACACCTTGTATTGACTTGATTTAAGTATGAGCCTCAAAAGCGCCCGGCTCAAGACTGTGCGTGTAGCCTCTGCCGTAAAAGAAGGTAGTAGTAATACCAGTAAAGTCGGTAATATACGGTACCCCGTATAATGTAACAGACCAGTACCATATGGGTACAATACTGATACAGTTACTAACGGATGCTCTTTTGCATCCGTTACACCTGGGATGATCGCTGCTCCGACGCCGCTTGGTACGATATCATAACCCACGCGTTCAAGTGCGGCGTTAACTACTTCGACAATGCCGAGTGCTACATTCAAGACAAGTACGATGAGATTGTCGGTCGCGTTATCCAAAAAGGCATCGAAGAAGGAGTCTGGTCTCGTGAAGACCTCGTCATCTCCACCAAGATCCATGTTGGCACCAAGAACCAAGGACTGAGCCGCAAACACATCGTTGAAGGCCTCAAAGCTTCGCTTAAGTGTCTCCAGTTTGACTACGTCGACGTTGTCTTCTGCCATCGCCCTGGCGACTTCACCCCCATTGAGGAGACCGTCCGTGCCATGAATTATGTCATTGAAAAGGGCTGGGCTTTCTATTGGGGAACCAGTCAGTGGATTGCCGCAGATATTGCCGAGGCGTGCGAGATCGCCGATCGTATTGGTTTGATCCGTCCCGTGGTGGAACAGCCCAAGTACACATCTTTGATCGCCCTCGAGTGAAAAATAACTTCCTAGATCTCTTCAAGAAGTACAAGCTGGGGCTGACAACATACTCGCCTCTGGGGTATGGTGTGTTGTCTGGTAAACTAATACCCCAGAAGGCTCACGTTTCTCGACCGAGTTCTATAACAACATGGCACCGGACTTCCGTGACTGCGTTGAAAAGACCTTCGAGCTGCAGAAGATTGCCGATGAATTGGGTTGCTCACTTGCACAAATGGCCGTCGCGTGGTGCGTCTCGGCGTCCACGGTGATGCTGGGAGCTCGGACGAGGAAACAGTTAGATGAGAATCACGACGCGATTAACATCGTGAGAAAATCCCTCCAAAGATCAAGACTCGCATTGATGCGGCGGTGGGCTACAAGGTGCAAATCCCGGAGAAGGAAGAGCTCCTCGCTACGGTTCGCGCTCGTCACTTGTAGTCGAGTCTTGAATACCCAGTAAGCTACGGTACAGGTTGAACAAGGGTGTCGTCGTCACCAATGGTGGATTGTATTTCAAAAAGTCAAAGTCCGGATTCGAGGTTATGCTGAGTTACGAGTATAAGACCGTCTTATACCGGTACTCGTAACTCAGCATAACCTCGAATATCGGACTTTGACTTTTTGAAATACAATATAGTGGTCCCTCCAGTTGTGGTGCTATTTTAATAGGCTCACTTCAACATGGACTGGTATATTTACAGGCATACGAGACTTGGCATTGCTAAGTGAGAAGAGAGCGCCGTTACTGCTGACTGTGCATTTTTCACCGAGTGTGATGCTCACTCGCACAAGTATCCATAACCTCATCCAAGTAATTAGGGGTGGAGGATACTGTACCAACCCAACGGCGAACTCGTTTCGTTTACCTCTGCGTCACTGCAGATCTCCACGTAGGCATTTCTCCAGACACGATTTCAAGTCGGCAGCCAGCACACGAGCGGTACCGCATTTCAGACGTTGTCCTGCAGGTGGATAGACTCGGTGTACATACTGTAGTGTTGTCCAAGGTCAGCCAGCCTCTCCGTCTCAAGTGTGGAATGGCCACAAAGCTTGCGTCCATCATGCTTGGGAAACATCAGTGTCCGAGAGTCAGATTTGAAGTGCTCGGTCTCTATTCCGGTGATATTTTCTACACTTACAACTTGACAAATTTCAACCGCAAAATACGGAAGCAATATTACCAGGATATATAAAATAGCAGGTTTAATTTGCTTTACTGGTGGTAGAAACTAATCGGAAGGAAAGAGAACTAGAGTATTTAGTTCTATAATTGACTATGGTGAGAGTGATCAAGGTAAACTGTCCTGGGGTACGCTGGAAACCAGCTGACAGTCAACTTGCTTCGTTCCCCCCTCGTGTCGACCGCACGTCTTCCTTCTGTTCGTGCGCCATCTTGTCAATTGTCCACATGTTACCCGATTCTCCCTTCTTGCAGCTCTTATCTCCAGCCAGCCAGGCCAGCCTTTTCCAGCCTTTTCCGCTCTCTCACTCGACAATTTGCTTCGTCACAAGCAGATACCAATCACTTTTCTCTCTTTCAACATGAAGGTTTACGGTATGTTCCTCCTGGCTGCGGCCATGGCAAACGCTGTGTCCGCCGGCGCCGGCACGATCTGCGATATGGACCCTACTCCCGTGGCCACCCCATCCACTACTCCTGGAGTTCCGGCAGTCGAGATCCCCGTGGTTGAGACGGAGGCTCCTCCTGTTGTGACTGACGCTCCAGTGACGCAGGACGACAACACCCAGCAGAGTGACGTCGCTGGTGAGGCTGACACCACCACTCCAAACCCCACCGATGCTACTCAGGGCCCCACTGACGCTACTCAGGGCTCCACCGATGTCACTCAGGGATCCACCGATGTCACTCAGGGCTCCACCGATGTCACTCAGAGCTCGGGTGACAACGCTCAACAGCAGCAGCAGCAGCCTATCTCTGGCGCAACCCAGTCGACTGCCGGCACCGTCTCTAGTGCGTATTCGTACACTGGCGTGAAATGCGGCGGTCCCGGCTCATACGACCAGGTGACGGACATCGGATCGTGCTCCAAGACGACGGTGACGACAACGAGCCCTGTGTCTCCTTTGGACACGGGTGTGACGGTCGCCTTCCGTGGTCCCATGACCATCTTCAACATTGCCGTGTTCGATGGCAGCAACGGCACGTGGAGCAAGGTTTCTTCGTATGAGAAGGGTGGTGCGGCCACCAACATGGTCTTTCTCAACAACGAGAACATTGACTACTCTGGTGTTGGTTCCCCCGAGGGTTTCTGTGAGGCTAACGGTGCTGGTGTGGCCAAGCAGTCCACTCCGTTCAGCGGAACGTTGGGTGCGGCTACCAAGCCCAACAGCGGGGCTATCATCGCGTCTGAAGCCACTGGAACTGAAGTCCACATCATGACGGAGAACCAATGCGGTGTCGATGTTCAGTGCGAAGGTGCTTACGACACGGACGGCACGGCCTTCCAGGGCTGGACTGGCGGCAAGAAGGTCTTCATCTTTAAAGTATCGATGGAGAACGGCGGTGCCCCCAACGTCCCTGCTATCTGGATGCTTCCCGATCAAGTGACCCACACCGGCCAGTACGACTGCAATTGTCGTGGCAAGGGCCCCGTCGGCGGCTGCGGTGAGCTCGACATTTGTGAGGTGTTGGAGAAGGACCCAACTGTGTGCGCCACACACTACTACTTCTACGATGGCACGCACAACCCTGGTAATGACATATTCGCCCCGCGTGCGACGGACGGCCCGGCCATTTATGCCACTATCATTGACCAGGATTACGGTGTCAAGGTGATTGCACTCGGTGCTGACGACTTTGACTTCAGCTGCGGTTCCATCACGGCCGACGTTGTGTCCCAGTGGGAAGCTGCCCAGTAAGCTCGATAATGAGAACCACTTTTTGTGTATAGCTTTATACTATGAGCAGTAGAAATTGGTTGAAGACTTGAATTCTTGTTTTGTTTTAGAAAGATTTCTATCCACTGCCGCTTGATGACGGCTATCGAACTTGCAACGGAAACCTTTATTGGACTGTGCTGAAGTCGATGACAACCTTGGAACTCTGCAGTTTGTGCTGCGTGTACGTCACTCCGGCCATGTTTAAAAGTCGTCGGGACGCAACGAACTTCCAACTGTAAGGACGTCACCAATATAGTTAGAAATGAAATGTATCAAAATCTATGTAAACGTACTCGTGGTTGTACTTGTCGGAGCAGTACACAACGCGCGAAATGCCACTCTGTATAAACATAGCAACGTCAGCTAGAGTCAATTAAATATTCACTTCAGTTCATGGACATGGCGCTTCAGTACCTGGATAATGAGCTTGGCGCATTCGTTGCAAGGAAAAAGCGCCACATAAATCTTCACAAATAGTTTTGTGTTAAAAATCAGGAAACCACGTCAAAAGTAGTAAAAGTATCGTACAGTGCATCCTTTCACGTCCGTGGAGTTCTTATTGAGAATGGCGTTCATTTCTGCATGACAAACATACTGTACAGATCAAATTAGCCTCGCATCAAACAGTAAGACAAGGATCTTTTATCACTCCTTTCATACCGGATACTTTGTATCAAGCGGCGACTTGCTATCGCTCTCACGCGCCCACGGCAACTCGTCATCTCCGCATCCATTCGGAAATCCATTGTATCCAATGCCCACGATCTTGCGTTCCGGATTCACAATGCTAAACTCCCACATACACCAACACCTTCGTAAACCTCAAATACCCCACACAAACACGAATCAAAAAGTTGTACCATGCCCCCACTTGCGTCGATGGGTCTATTGAGCACAAAAAAGTCATCAGAACCTCATTTTCCACCTCAAATTCTCTACTAACCACCAACCTTTCGAGCGCATAGCACTAAGGAATGCGACGCTCATGAAATAGTCATCCCATGACAATCTCAAATTTCCACTAACTACCAACCTTTCGAGCGCATAGCACTAAGGAATGCGACGCTCATGAAATAGTCATCCCATGACAAATAGTCGGAGCGTTTCTGCACTCCAGTGGTCTTGGTCTCGTCCTTCGATTCAACTCCACTCTCCTCTTTTGCAGTCTCTTTCTTCTGAGCCCGGGATTTCCCATTTTTCTTGGCCAGAGGTGACTGGCCATTGCGGACAACCGTCGTGGCTGAACTTGGGTGCGCTTCTCGTACCGCCGCCTCCATCCAATCCGCGTGTTTCATGAGTACATGCTGCACTAGGTTCGTGTATCCGTAGCGGAGTTTCTGGGAGCGCATCTTGCCGCACTTGCAGCGGAATAGCGCGGCCGCCTCCATCTCGTCTTTGACTTCACCCTCGGCCGATGTCCTGTCCACCTGCGTATAGAAGAGCTCCAGCACCTGCCGCCCACTGAGCTTGAGTTTCCGGTCCGCCATACTTCCCCAAACTTGTAATATTTTGGTTAGTTGCTACAGTAATCACAATAGCATCCTGCAGTAGAAACTGAGGCAGGATGCTATTGTGAATATTAAGATAGAATGTAGCCATAACACAAAAAGGAATTGATAAAGTTGTCCCCTAATTGTCCCTCAAAAGCTACACGATGGTTACATTGAGCATAAGCCGCTCCATGGCAATCTGGAAAGACTGAAGTTCCTCCGTCGTGTAGAGCGGACAGTTGAAGCGCGACTGCAGGATGCCCACAAAGACGCGGATTCCCAATGGGATGGCTTTGTCGTTAAAGTCGAAGTGGGTCGAGTGTAACGCGCGGGTCTTGTCTTGATCGCCCTCCTCTTTCGTACCGAGGAAGAAATAACAGCCTTTGCGCTGCTGTAGGTAGTACGAAAAGTCCTCCGAGGCCATGAGCGGCAGACCTTCCTCACTCGTGTACATTCCCATATCCAGTGCGATCTGCTGCACCTGACGGGTTTCCACGAGCGGGTTAACCACAGGAGCGTAGCCGTCCTGAAAGTGCACGTTCGCTGTGGCGCCATGAGCTGCACAAGTTGAGTGGACGAGCTTAGCCACGCGCTCCTTAATCTTCTCAGCTACTTGGAGATCGAAGTCGCGGATAGTTCCTCCAAGATGCACGCGGGACGGGATCACGTTATTGGCATCTCCGCCGCGGAATTGCGTCACGGACACAACGGCCGTGTCCAAAGGCGACAGCGACCGACTCACAACAGACTGCAACGCCTGTACAACGGCCGAGCCAACGAGAATTGGATCCACACATTGCTGAGGTGCTGATCCGTGACCACCGATGCCATTAATGTCGATCATAAACTCCACCTCGTGAGCCGTTACAGGACCAGGACGGACATGGATACTGTACAGAGGAAACGGCACGTTATGCAGCCCGTAAACCTCGTCCACATCGGTAAGAGCCCCATCCTGAATCATCTGGATGGCTCCACCAGGACCTTCCTCGGCAGGCTGGAATAGGAAACGAACGAACGTGTTTTCGGGTAACATGTGTGCGTTACGCACCACCATAGCGCAGAGTCCCAGTACCATCACCATGTGACCATCATGGCCACACATGTGTGCTGCAGCAGTGACTTCTTGATCGCTGTCGTCATCAGCAGGCGGCGCACCAATACTCTGCGTCGTAATAGTCGTCGGCGCAGGTAGCAGATTACCTCCTGGTTCCTGCGCAGTAACGCCAGCACTTGAGTCCTTATTAGCAGCAGAATTAGTAGCAGATGGAGTCGTTTTGTTTGCCTTCGAAGCGGAAGCTGGAGTCGTGTTCTTACTTTTCTTCCGCTTGAGAAATCCTTTGCTCCCCTTTTTCTGCGTGGAGCAATACGGCAAGTTGTCACTCAGTTCTTCAATAGGAAGTGCATCCATATCTGCACGAAAGGCAATCACAGGCAGTTTGCGTTCTGTTGCAGGTGGGACTGTCCCGTTCCTATGGTAGACGTCTACTATAAGACCCGTCAAAGCCATTTCTCGGATGTTTTTCCCAGGAATACTCAACCCTTTCTCACAAAACTTTCGAATAAAAGCCTGTGTGTTCACTTCCTGGTATCCTGTCTCTGGGTACATGTGGAAAGCGCGGCGGACGTCCCGCAGTAAACGCGCAAAGCCGAACCAGTCAGTTGGTGGGTCTTTAAGCGTTGAAGATCCCTCCTTTAACTTCGCAGCTTCTTCTTTTTCCTCGTCCGAATCCGTCTCTTCATTCATTTGTTTCACTGATAAAACCCTCGGAACCGCCGAAGACGACGCCAACACCGGCGCAAGCTCCTGGACGGTAGATACTTGACTTTCCGACTTGCCCAGCGTAAAGTTCTTAAGGAAGGGTGTAATCTTCTTTGCTAGTGTATCGAGTCCTAATTTCCACGGATCGTCCGGTGGGTACACGCTCTTCATGGTCTGGAATTGCGGTACGGAGGCAGATCCAGAGGCGCTTGTTAAGTGGCTGTGGGTAATAGGCCCCTCCATTAACGCCGTGAGACTGACAGAGCCTGGATTACGTTCCTTGTAGGTAGGAGTACCGCGTTTCCGCTGGTCACGGATCTCCTCCGGTGTCGCGTAGTAGCGTTGGAGGAAAGCGTCTTTTTGTAGCAAAAGTTTGCGGATGGCCGCCTCTGACACCCCGAAGCGATCAGCTAATCGACGCTTGGAGATCGTAGAGTTCTCAGCGATTTGGATGATCTCAATGCGCTGCTTGTCGTTCAGACGCTTCCCTCCTCCCTTGCGGCAGCGCTTTAGTAGCTCCAAGTCGGGATCCCCCTTCTGCTCGCTCATTAGTGGATGGGGGTCACGCAGTCATAAACCTTTTTAATCTAATATATTTGTGTGTGATTTATGTAAATAATTGAAATGAAAGAGGTTTGGCTTCAAGACGACGTTTTGACTGGATCACTGGACGATGGCGAGGAAGCTGGACGGCAAGACAGCGGTGGGCGCCTGGGAGGGTGAGGACATCTTGTCTATTGCGCAATTTGGCAAAGGCAAGACAGCGGTGGGCGCCTGGGAGGGTGAGGACATCTTGTCTATTGCGCAATTTGGCAAGGAGAGCGCGCAGTACGTAACTGCTGCAGTTTTTTTGCTACTAAACGACCCATTTCACTCACTTTTGTGCTTGTTTTTTGGTACAGACGCGTTCTCTCCGTTGCTGACGAGATGAAGACTATGGTCAAGACTCAAGGCATGAGCGACTTACTTCATGGAAAGGTATGGTAATATTTGCTGCTATTTACATTATTACAATGGCAAATGAAGACTTCTTCGCCTTGTTCTGTAGTTGCTGGCCAACGTGTTCATGGAGCCATCCACACGGACAAGCAGCTCGTTCCAAGCGGCTATGCTACGACTTGGAGGTCGTGTTGTGTGTGTTAATGAGAGTTCTTCTAGTAGCAAGAAAGGAGAGACTTTGCACGACACAATTCGCTGTCTAGAGTGCTACGCTGACGTGGTGGTGCTGCGTCACCCGGTCAAAGGCAGCGCTTTAGTGGCAGCTGAGGCTACAGAGAAGCCCGTGCTTAACGCTGGCGACGGCGTGGGCGAACACCCGTCGCAAGCCATGCTGGATCTGTACACGATTTACACTGAGTGCGGTGACCTGGGGAATCTTAAAGGGAAAGTCATCACTATGGTTGGTGACCTCAAGTTCGGCCGTACGGTGCACTCGCTTTCCAAGCTGCTGGCCATGTACGGCGCAACCTTCAACTACGTTTCTCCTGAAAGTTTAAAGATGCCGCGCTACGTATACGACGAGCTGGCTGCGCAAGGTATTGAGCAGAACGAAATTGGCGACTTGGAGTCGGTGATTGACCAGACTGACGTGTTATACGTCACGCGGGTGCAAAAGGTGAGTCGTTAAGTCTTGATTATGATTGTTCTTGTTGCTGTGTAGCTAAATGCTGTCGCTGGTGTTGTTTCGTGTGATTAGGAGCGCTTCGACTCGGAAGCCGATTACAATGCGGTAAAAGACAGCTTTCGTATTACTCTGGACACTATCAAGAATGCCAAGCCAACGATGATTATCATGCACCCGCTTCCGCGTGTCGGTGAGATCGCTGAGGAGGTGGATAGCGATCCGCGCGCCGCTTACTTCCGTCAGATGGAGAACGGGATGTACGTGCGGATGGCACTTCTTGCTCTCGTTTTGGGTAAGGCATAGTACAGTGAGAACCGGTAGTATTGTACCTGGTTGTACTACTACGGTACGATATTGCTTTTTTACACTTAATTTGCTGTTTCACCTACCGCAGCACAGCTCATTTGTACACTCGGCCGCATTCTCGCAGCAATATTCCACTGCAGCATCGTACGCCTGGGATGCTTTTTTACACTTAATTTGCTGTTTCACCTACCGCAGCATAGCTCATTTGTACACTCGGCCGCATTCTCGCAGCAATATTCCACTGCAGCATCGTTGCTTTTACACTTATTTTGCTGTCTCACCTGCCGCAGCATAGCTCATTTGTACACTCGGCCGCATTCTCGCAGCAATATTCCACTGCAGCATCGTACGCCTGGGCGTTCAGCCGCGAACCCAAAAAGTTCGCCAGCTCTTTTACAAAATGCTCTGAATCCTCGTATAAGAACGGTGTCAATGCTTGTTGCAGCTCATCGTAGCATTTCTTGACGCCACGTTGTTCCATCTTGTTGAGACAGCATTGAATGATCGCCAGTAGCACTGTGAGGTCAATATTGCGACCAATACACGCTCGCAACTCTCTCTCAAGCCACGTTTCATACTCACCCTTGAGCTTGTGCATCTTTGGCAATGAAGCTGCATCCACATCCACTCCAGCGACTCGAATGAGCTTCATACGACGTCGATACACCAGCGAGCGGCGTCTCAGTCGTTGCCGGTTGCTGTCACCAGCTCCGCTCTCTCTGTTTCTGTTGTCCTGAATGTGCCGCCCTTGGAAACGAATCAGCTCAAAGTCCGTCTCACTGCGCACTTTAGCGTACGCGTCCTGGAACGAAGCTTTACATAGTGGACATGTGGGAGTTTCGACGCCATGTAGTGCTAGACTATGAGCCCATGTGCTCAGACACTCGAAACAGTACACGTGGTAGCAGCCTGTAAGCATCACAGGGTCTTGTAAAGTCTGCAGACAAATAGGACAAGCATCGCCCAACACTGCGAGGTCGGCAGCTCTTGTATCGCTCTCCTGATCGTCTGTAGTTGTACCCACTTGTCCGCTGGAAGATGCAGGAGGTAAAGTACCGTCCTGCGCATCCGTAGAAGCCACGACGGCGTCCCGCGCGGCCCAATCGCCTTCGTCCTGCGCCGCTTCCTCCGAGTTTCCGATCGACATCGAAAATGGGTACATCAGTTTTCTCCCTCTTTTCAACCAATCATCTATCTTTTCAACTTTCTTCTTTTTGTCCATTCAGCGTGCTCCATTGGCGTCGTCTGCCTTCCAGTGCTTTTTCAAGAGCTCATTGTCATTTTAGTCCTAACGTTGGTGATGGCGGGCGACGATCTGCTTAAGAAAGGCAAGAAGAAAGGAGGTGCCGATGTCGGAGGCTCTACACACGGCAAGAGTAATGGTAAAGGTGCAGGTGTGGGTGGTTTCCAGCACTTGGGACTAAGTCCGCTCGTATTCCGTGGCGTCATGGCCATGGGTTACAAGGTCCCCACTCCCATCCAACGTAAGTCGCTGCCTATTGTTTTATCCGGAAAAGACTGCGTGGCTATGGCGCGTACGGGTTCTGGTAAGACGGCAGCATTCCTTATCCCCATGTTGGAGAAACTTAAAGAACATTCGACCAAGATTGGTGTTCGTGCGGTGGTTCTCTCACCCACACGCGAGTTGGCGGTGCAGACGCTGCGCTTTGCCAAGCAGCTGTCCAAGTTCACAACCCTCAAGATGGCACTCATTGTGGGTGGAGAAGGGATGGACCAGCAGTTCGAGGCCATTGCAGCCAATCCGGACGTGCTTGTAGCCACTCCTGGTCGACTCATGCACTTGTTGCTAGAAATCCCGGATTTTAACTTGAAGACAGTCGAATACGTCGTGTTTGACGAAGCCGACCGCATTTTCGAAATGGGTTTCGCTGAGCAACTGCAGGAGATTCTCAAGAATATGCCCACGACCCGACAGACGTTGCTGTTCTCCGCTACTTTACCCAAAGCGCTTGTTCAGTTCGCACGCGCTGGTTTGAGCGAGCCGGAGCTGATTCGTCTGGATGTGGAGAACAAAATCTCAGAGAATCTGAAGATGGCGTTCTTTACAGTCAGATCCCTGGATAAACCGTCGCTGTTCTTGTACATGGTACGCGAATTCTTGCCTAAAGATGACCAGACTATCGTGTTTGCAGCCACACGTCACCACGTTGAGTTCTTGCACGCGTTGCTTTTGGCCAATCATATTGAAGCTTCGTGTGCATACGGTGACATGGACCAGGCTTCACGGAAGATTAACTTGGGCAAGTTTCGTGCTAAGAAGACGAATCTGCTCATTGTGACGGACGTTGCTGCGCGTGGTATTGATATCCCGCTACTGAATAACGTACTGAACTACTCGTTCCCACCGACAGCCAAGCTGTTTGTGCATCGTGTCGGACGTGCAGCTCGTGCTGGTCGGAGCGGTACAGCCTTCAGCTTTGTCGATCCGGATGAGACGCCGTTTATGGTGGACTTGCACTTGTACATTGGCCGTCGTCTTGAAGACTCGTCGCCTGAGGCCAGCGCTGGTACAAAGCCGTATTCATTGAGTACAATGCGTGTTGAAGACATTCACTACGGCGCGTTCCCTAATGAGTTGATTGATCAAGAGAACGAAGCTATTCAGGAGCTCATGCGTAGCCATCCGCAGGTTCAGCCACTTGTGAAAGTGTGTGATAACGCTTACAAGGCGTACGCGCGTACTCGTGCTGATCCTTCGAAGCTATCGATCCGTCGTGGCAAGGACTTGGCTGTGAAGAGAGTCCACCCTCTGTTCTTACAAGACTACATTCTAGACAAGGCCAAGGCTGACAAGGTTGCGTACATTGACTCACTGCAGACGTTCCGTCCTCCACAGACGATCTTTGAACTTGCTTTAGGAGCTCATTCGTCAGCTAAACGCTCGTCTCCTGGTGTGTTAATGATGGACAAGAAGCGCAAATTGCACGAGAAGATCATTACAAAGGAGACGACAAAAGCTGCAGAGAAGGCTAAGGCTAAGCAAGAAGCTGCAGCTCTCAACGCTGTTGCTGAAGAAGAAGAAGCTGCTGATGAACTGACAACTGCAAAGATGAAGAAGATAAACGTCGAGGATGTTGAAGAAGTGCCAGCTATGAAGAAGAAGGCGTTTTTCTTGTCCAAGTTTGAACGGAAGCAGGTGAAGAAACGAGTGGCTGCTGGTGAGAAGGAGGAAGATGTGATGAAGGAAATGGCTGCTACTAAGGAGCAAGCAGTGATCAATACTGGCGATAACAACCGAGAGGAGGAAGCAGCTCAATCGTACAAGGATGATGACAACTACATTGGCTACATGAAGGGCGGAGATTACACTACTGAAGGATTTTTGGCGAAGAATGCTGATGGTGGTAAGGTAAATGCCTTCGCAGAGGCGCGACTCGAAGAGGCCATTATGGATGTGAACCCAGATGAAGCTATTGAGATGAACAAGAAGCGGCGTATTCTCCACTGGGATGTCCGCAAGAAGAAATTCGTCAAGACGACAGCTGGTGAACTTACTAGTCAAGGTACACTTAAGCGTCGTAATGAGAGTGGGGTAAGTGTACGTAAGAAACAACAGCAAGGTGAAGTATACCGGAAGTGGCAGCAGAAACAGCACAAACGTGTGGTTAGTGGAGGAATGGAAGTGGATGACGACGATGAGACGAGTGGCAAGAAGTTGGACTACCGTAATGGCCGGAAACCGCGGGGAGGTGCAGCTGTCATGGCCAACCGTAATACTGTGAACAAACACGCGAAGGACGAACTGGTGAGTGAAGGCAAAATCCGTCAGGAAGAGAAGCGTAAGGCTCGTTCACGTGGAGTGAAAGTGACTTCTGGTGTGAGATCCAAGAGAGGCAAAGGCAACATTAAGGGCAAAAGTCATGGCGCTCCTACTCGAAGCAAAGCTATCATTAAGAAACGATAGACTGTGGAATGAGACTTTTTGGATGTCTTTTTACTCAGTGACGACACCAAATAATACTATAGACGACTTGTTTTTCTTTCACTTTCCAACTTTACCAGTCAATTGTATCTCCATTTCCAAAGTGACGAAGCTGAAGTGGTTCCCCAAGACGTGCACGAGCAATCACTTGTGCCATGCCAGCCACACTCTCTTCAGGTCGAACACAAGCAATTGCATGACCTCCTTCTGGTTTGTCGTCAATACCGGAATGTAGCAGTAAACAGCCAATCTTATGCGGTAAGAAATCCGCCACCAATGTCTTGGTAAACATATGGAGAGCGCTCAAAGAAGCACGAAAACCATAGGAACCTCCGGCCATGTTCTCCGAGATACTCCCCACTCTGGATGAAATGTTGGCTACAAATGCCATGCCACGATCACGTACTGCCAGTCTTAGATTCTGTAATAACCCACGAGATACAAGGAATGGCCCTAAAGCGTTCACTTGGTACTGTTCCATACAATCTTCTGGACTCGTGGAGTGCATATAACCCTTCTTGAAAACACGCGCGTTATTAATTAGCAAGTCAACAGGAATATCTTTGAGAACTTCCACTGCCAGATCCACTGACTTTTTCGAGCCAGGATCCATGACTACCACTTTCCAAGGGGTTAAAAGCTTGACTATCTCGCAAGTTTCAGCAGTGGGACAAGCAGCAATGACGTCCCATCCTTCAGTCACATAATGTTGCACAAAAGCTGTCCCAGTACAATTGTCCGCTCCAGTAATGAGTACCGTTCGCTTGGGTCCCGTATATACTGGCATAGGTGATTGCGTAATCTGCGTGGGGGTCGTAACGAGTCCCAATTGGGCCGGACGACGTCTTGGCGTAGAAGACGCTTTACGTCCGACTGATTGACGTACTGGAGCTGCCATTTCCGCCCTTGTAAGTTGCGGTTCGAACTGCAATTCGACGTCTCCGCCTTCTCCATTCGTCTGCATGGAACGAGGACGCAATCCCATCCCATGACGACGCATGAAGCTCGTAAGCCATCCATCCGAGAGGTTCAAAGTGGGGGCGTTGGGGATTTCGCGCAAAATCTCGCGTGCTTTATCCACCAATAGACGACGTGTAAGCTGCACATGACTGTCAACACAAACGTCTACGTAGCCTTTCAGTGCTGCGTCCAATTCCGGACACGAGACGCCGTGGCCTTTGCGTGTGACGCCCATACGTTGTTTGTCCTCAATGTCTTCGGCTGATTTCAAGACCCGCGAGACGGTGGCAGCGGTGGGACCACTGGGAAGGTTGAAAGCCTCGTGTGCCCATAACGCTAGCTTACGAGTTGATAGCGAAGGGTTCTGCCGGTGCTTCTGAATCAGCTCGAACTTCTGCGCTACTGTCATCCACTGCACCATTTTGGGGGCGGCGAGTTTAAAAGGGGGAACGGTACTTTGTGAGGAGCGCATTGACTAAGGAACGTACTTAGCCGGATATATTTGTTCGAGTAAGTACGATTTATAATTGAATGGTAAACTATTTCAGCATGCTACTGTACGTACTTACCTTGTATAGACGACGCCCTGAATTAATTTCTAATGGTACAGACATCTTCCGGATCCACATGTTGATGGATGAGGTCTGTGAACGCCACGTAGTAAACATGATAGTCGATATCTAAATGCTGCAGGATGGTCGATGCATTAGTTGCAGCAGCTTCAAACTTGTCAAATGCCTGGGTTAGCGTCATTGCATCCAGTTCAGCGTAACTCAGTCCGGTCATTTCCTGGAATTTACGAATGCGAAAGTCTCGAGGGAACTTGCCCACTGTAACTCCATCTGGAGATTCAATTGTGTCCTCATCCACGATATCTGCATTGAACTCCGAGTCGGACGTCATACCACGTCGATTCCAGTTGGCTGACCCGACGGACAAGTACACATCGTCAATAAGGACGAATTTGCTGTGGACGTACAAATTGAGCTCCTCTTTCGTTCTGTAAATGCTGAACTTGGTCGGGTATTTCTTTCGGATCGGCTCAACCATGTCGTACAAGTACTTAGGATATCCAGTCATCTTGTACACACCTGTTTGTGGGTTTACCACCACAATTAACCGTTGGATCCTCGGCATCACCTCCATTACAGCAGCAAGAAGTTCTGGCACGAGAATAAAATACTGATCCTCGATGTAAATGTAATTTTTCGCGTTCTTGATGGCTTTTAAACGCGCCTGGAATAGCGAATTTTCACCTTTTGGAGCAAATTCCTTGTAGTGCTCGTAGTCACAGCTGAAAGTCCGCGTGATCTGAATACTCTGTTTCCCAAGCTTAGCAGTTGTGTCGCTGCTAGCGTAGTCTAGTGGAGGGAGATTTGTATATGAGGGGTTCTCAAAGTCAAGCAAATCGTCGTCAAGTCCTCGACAGGGAAGATACTTCGAGTTCCATCGGGCTAAGAAGTTGGTCGCCACATCTTTCGCTGCAGGGCCATGAATTCGCACATGAGCATCAACCCACCCTTTGCGTTCATACGTGATACCCGCTGCGTCACGAATAGCGCTGTTGTTATGGTAAATAGTATCCCAGCGATCATTGGTGAAGTCTAGTCCTCCCACATACGCAACAGGCTGATAAGTCTTGGAGGTGGAGCGGTTTGCAGCAAAAATCAGCGTTTTCTGGTGGTGCGACGATGTCAATGTACGTACCCGGTCATCGAAAATGTAGATCGCCTTAGCGCCATTCACCGAAGACGGGCGTAAACTATTGATGGCGTCTCGAGCCTTAAGGTTGATTTTGCGGTGCAAAAGGTTGGACCAGCCGAGGATATTGAAGCTTGCTCCCCGCTCCACAACGTCAGCAACTACTTGACTGAAACCCGTCTTGGCACCTGTAGGATCAATGTCCGGTTTTAGTGGTACTAGACTCACTTCCCATGCAGCGAGCAAGATGCGGTCACCTTTTTTGTGGCACGGAAATCCTCGTAAGTTGCGTCGTAAAATTCCTTTGTCACTGTTAGCGGTGTCACCGCATTGCCAGTCGTGTAAACCGACAGGTCGCTGCGCGGTATACCGTCTCGTGAATCTGTGAGGTCCTGTTCTGTGAGAAACCAGTCGGTTGCTTTAAGAAAAGGTTGGTGGACCTTGGTGGACTGGATGACATCCGAGGCGTCTTCTGTTGCAGCTGCAGCGGAGGAATCTTCGTTATTGTCGAGCCAAGAAGTGAAGGAGAAGGCGGAAGACGAAGGTAATGGAGCTAGAAACACGCAGACCAGTATGAATGCTATTAATTGTGTTGACATCAGTACATACGCAAAGTGTGTGGCAAATGTACGAATGAACTGATAAAAAAAACAGCAGCTTTGCTGGCAACGGCAAGAATACAAACTCGGATGGGAAGAAGAGAGTGAGTACCGTAATTCCCGTTGAACTGACTGAGGTGACACCACCCCTGTGCATTTTTTCGGATAAAAAAGGGACCACATGAATCACGCAAATATTGAGCCACAAAAACCACATTAATCACCCATTATTGCAAAAACCACCTGCATCAAACAAATATTGACCCATTATTGCGAAAAATGCGCTTCCGAAGCACACAGTAGGAAACATTGATGTTGCCGTCGGCTAGGTTGAGCCGTTTGTATTCGGCACACAGCATGCGTGTTGTCACGGGGCGATGCATCATGCGAGTGTTCTCAAAGCACAGCATGAGATCGTCAAAAGAAGACGAATTGAGTGGGGAGCGGCCCCGGTGAAGTGATTTGTTGCCTCCATTTTGCTTGAGCGTGGCGTTGGACGTGACGGGCAGCTTCTCCTTCCACTTTTTGATGCTGGCGTGATCACAATTGTATTTGCGTGCCGTGGCACGTAAGTTGCGGGTTTTTGAATAAGCTTCTGTCACAATAGAGTTTTTCTCACTCAGTGTGAACTTGATTTTTTTTTCATTTCGCACCTTCGGCATTGTCGTTTTTGAAATGGAAAACTGTGCGACGATCCAAAAATCCAGGCGCGTGCATTGATAGCCACCAATCTGCTCGGATTTGACACTTTTGGCAAAAGTCCCGTTGAGGTGACACCACCAGTTTTTTTCGATACAAAAATAGAGCTGCACATGAACATCCCACGGTGTCAGTTCAACGGGAATTACGGTATTTTGCCCGACTGGAAAAGGAGGAGGAGGGTACAGTATGAGTGAGTATTTTGCCCGACTGGAAAAGGAGGAGGGCGTACTTACTGTTTACACCGTCAAGTGTACCGAAAATACCAAAATTATCGAGAGCATGTCGGCCACAAGCAGAACGAACTCGTCGATCGGGAACGGACCGTCGAGGTGGATTCTAGAATTCACGCACCGGAAGCTCACGTTCGTCGTCTCTTGGTTCTGCACATCATCTGGGGGTCAGACGAGGTGTGAGCAACACAGGAAAAGACTCGAGCACAACCACGCTCCGCGATGTCTATTGCAACGGCCGGCAAAGGCTTCACCAGACCAAACGGAGCGTACAACTCCAAAAACAGCATAATAAAACTTACATGGCGCTCTTGAGACCCCTCGTCCTCTATGTATTCAATGTAGGTATAACCATGCTCCGCGATACCTATTGCAACGGCCGACACAGGCTTCATTCGGCCAAACGGAACGTACAATCCAAAAACAGCTCATAAATTGACATGGCGCTCTTGAGACCCCTCATCCTCTATGTG